>CALYLW010002612.1:0-52106 GCA_944989445.1 Ampullaceana balthica | reverse complement strand
AAAGTCCAGTATGACACATCAATCCATAAATAGAAAATCAGTCTATTTAATTCAAGTGCTATGTCACTTGATCTCGAATCCAATAAATAGTGATACAATGTTAATAAGTTTGTTAGGATTCTTCTATACCCAGATAAACCTAGTCCTATTTAAACAAACTCATTTCATTGGTTTATGTCATAATTCTTAGAAATGAATTCCTATTGTCGATATATATTGTATACTAAACTTGCCATTTGTGTCTACAAGAGTGTGGGTCACAGGGACATTGGACAAGTAGGATCAGGAAAAATAACATCACTCAGTGCAGAGTCGGGACTTGTTGTGGGACCAGGAGGTGGGACTTGTGGGGCCAGGAGGTGGGACTTGTTGTGGGGCCAGGAGACTGGACTAGAAAACACATTAAGAAACTTAAGGTCCCCGTGTTTGTCCACGTGACAGCATCACCGCATGTTAAACTCATTTTAAATGAAACTAAAACTAGTTATGCAACTTTTTTATCTTACGTTTGACCATGAAATTATCATATTGGGTTACACCAGGGATTCCCAACCTTTTTGTACTCTAGAGCTCTTTCTAAAATATCGATATTTATGCGGGCACCACCTATTTTTAATCGACAAATTCCTTCCATAACTTCTCATTTTCCCATAATTTATTTTCTTATATTCATAATTTGCAGTATTATAGCAATTGAAATGATTATAATTGGAGAATTTATATAGCGCGATAACCCAGCTAGCAGCTTGGCTAAACATGCTTTACAAAAATTTACATAGAAAATGAACACAAATATTTATACACTAGTTTGTGCTGCGGCGCCGTGGCGCCTGCGGCACCCCCTTTTTTATGGGCGCCTACGGCGCCCACTTTTTTCAAAAGCCCAACAAACTTTTCCTTGTATGATAGCTACGTAATATTAAACTACCTTAAATGTACACAAAGTAATTTTAAATTGAGGTTGTAGGGCGCATAACGCGCCCACTTTTTTTTTGGGGGGGGTGGGGTCAAAAGCCCAAGTAACTTTGTGCTGCGGCGCCGAAATGAACACGAAATATTCCTGAAAATTAAACAAAGCATATATATAATAATTTTTACAGTGCTAATCACCACACGATTTTTAAACTAATTTTCGAAAGCAGCGCACCAAATTACTGAACCAAAAAATAACTATTTGCGTCAATCAGCACTGCTTACAACGCAAAATTTTAAAAAAGCAGAGTGATTTCCCTCAAAGTTAGGCGGCAGTGACAAATGAGCGTAAATATATAATATATGCTCTAAATAAAACTATTCATATTTAAATTAACCAAAAATATATTAACCTGAGTGTGCAAATAAGTTACATTCATAAGTTGCATAAATATTTCGCACTTTTTTAATTGGAAAAGTAAAATTTTTAAAAGATGGGTTTTAAAACAATGCAGTCTTCCAAGCTTTAAGTAGGATTAATACGTAGTAGGATTACTACAAATGTGCAATAATAGAGAATTCCATTTTTAACACAAGAGAGAGAGAGAGAGAAAGACGTTTGCCAAATGTTTTAGTGAAGGCATAGATTCAATAACCTCGTTTACTTTGAAAGTTTTAATATGTATTTTTTCTCTGTAAATGTTCAATGAATAATTAAACAATATTAAATATGCATTTGTAGTAATTGTTAGCCTTAGAGTAAAATAAGTTGATAGGTACATTTAAACACAGAAAAAAATTACACACACAATAAATAGCAGTACTTCTTGTTGATCAATAATCTTCTTTTTAAATTGAGGTTTAAGAAATTAAGTCAAACACAAAGAAAATATAATTTACGGCAGTAAAGGATCACCGATTGCCTATTTGAAAGGTTGCAATTATTAATGACAATGGATGCGCTAGCATATTTTCTACTAAAGCAACAGTCTATCTGAAAATTATCCATCCTTTTAAAGTCGGCTTTCATTTAACTCTTAATATTGATTATTTTTTCCATAAATAAAATTCACATTTTTACACATTTCCCTAAAAAAGATTGGTAAGGTTGGATTTTCATATCTAACTGTCAAAAGAATATCTTCACTACGGTGTTCTTTGTATTTCTCCCAAAACTGAAGAAGATTTCAAACATTACATGTAGTTTGCAAAATGCAAAACAGATGACTTGAGTGATATGGTGATTTGGTGGCACATGCTTCAAACAGCGTTAGATCCCAGTGGTCATCATTTTCTAATAAACCTCTTTTTTCACATGCCTTACGATATGTTTAAGAAGGAGTCATATGCTGAGCATGCACTCAATCCTGAGTGAGAGGCGCCTGCGGTTGTTGGGACATGTCTGCAGGATGAGCTCGGAGCGAATTCCAAGAGCCCTGCTTTACGGCGAGCTGGCAACTGGTATGCGGAAGAGAGGACGCCCCTGCTTGCGCTTCAAGGATGTCTGCAAGAAAGACATGACTTTTGCGCAGATTGAACATAAAACATGGGAGACCATTGCTGAGAAGCGCACCTCCTGGCGGGCAAAAGTACGCGAGGGCACTCAAGTCGCGGAAGCTTCCCTTACAGCCTGGAGCGAGGTGAAAAGGGCCATGAGAAAGGGGAAGGGGGGTAGAGGAGCAGGAGGAAACGCCATCCCATGAGGATGGACGGATGCCATAGAGAGACATGGAGACGATAGGTTTCACAAAGTTCATTATTGACTATCTTTAGGTATAGAAATTTTTAAATATTGGTCTATTGATACTAGCCCACGCCCACGCTGTTAAATATTGGTGGGTATATTATATAGACATAAATACTTGTATATTACTCAGTTGTCTAGGAGTAATATTATTAATTATGGCTCTAGTCTAATATATTATAATACTTAGCTTAAATTAGAGTACTAGTCTAGAACTACTTTTCAAATACTACAATTACAATATCTACCACATACAATTAATTACGCAAAACACCTCTGTAAACAATAGAGAGAATATTTAATACTGTTAAATATAACATACCAAATAAAATACCTTTACACAATATATGGGTACAATAACGATTAACATAGACAAATCACTCAACATTAGACGAAGACTAAAATGGATGATATATGAGTATGACCCAACTTCCCTTCTGGTCACTCTGGTCAGTGGGTGTGGTCAATTAGATGATTGACGGGTCTGTCTCGCGTCACTGCTTCTACCTGCTCCGCAGTCAGGCACGTCTCCCAATTAGGTCGTGCGATCTCTTTCCCGGAGGTCAGTCCGGAGGTCAAGCCCTTGCTATGTGAACTGAGTCCTGAGTGACAGCTTAGTCTGTCCCCAGCGATGATCGTCCTCAACAATGGTTCTCACGTTTGAGACAGGGTCAAGTTTTCCCCTTCCTGGCAACACCAGCACGTCTTCTGCCTGGTCTGCTCATCTACTATATTGGCTTGACTAATGGTATTCTCTAACATACTAGCTGAAAACAATAATGGCGAACAAACCGTAACTAACTATCCATAATCAATATTAATATATCAAACAATATATATAAAAGAATGATAAGAATTTAATCATAACATATTCATATACAAAATACATTTGAAACTATTCTAACTCTAACTAATCAAACCTGTAAACAGACTTCTCGGCTAGGCTCATAACTCCACACGGTCGTATCACCTTAGAACTTAACTCTAAGCGTGGTCTGTGATCTTCTGAGAGAGAGAGAGGACGCAGTAAGGTTTCTCTCTAGTATATATTGGACCGCTCACCCACGCCTGCCCTAAATTCCTAGCAATTCCATTGGGTGAACCTTTTGTCCCATGGATGGTTCATGTGACACATTTAATTCTTATTGGTTAAGCCCTACGTTCCAATAACCTTTGGATGACCCCCGATCCAACTAAAAACAGCATCCCTACTAAAATTGGCCTAGCCGAAGTATCGATTTCGACCTGATAACTTTAGTTGGCCTCTCACCCGCATTCCTACATCTTTTTCTTTGTCCATACAAGGTTAGTGTCCTACCAAATGTCTGAACCCCTATCTCCCAACGGTTCTAAAATAAAACGTTTCTCAAACATATATTTAGATACTCAACAGAAATGACGTTGGAGCCTTGACAATGTGGAGTAGCATTCATAAAAAAGAAGTACTCAGTATTTGATGGATGAACAGTGTAGACTCGGCCAAGTGCATCTGTAGATTATATATTGTTACATAATTGCAAAACGAAAGTAGATGTTAATATTGTAAAGTATAATAATGAAAAGTATAATAAAAGGACCCGTCCTGCCAAATTTGGTCCCCGTCCCTTATTTGGTTTTTAAATGAAAGCGTGACAGACAGCGGCGACAAACATACAAACATACATACATACAAACATACAAACACCAACTGAGCTTTATATATTAGCTAGAAAGTGAACTAAAAAGAAGAAAATAAAAAATTTCTATGATAAAAGGTGAAATGACTGAACCTATCCTGCATGGTATGATTATATAGGCTAAAAGGGATCAAGATTTGATAATTTATTTATTGTTAATGATTTTAAAAAAAATATATTTATTTTAAAAATTGTAATTAAAAATGTATTTAATTGTTTTAATAATTTCGTTCATTTGTGAAAATCTGTTACTTCTCATGTGTGTATTTGGCTTGCTAAAACAATTACTATACCCCTAGAGACATGAACGCGATGTTGTTTTATGACATAACATTTTATACATTAATGAAGGAGTAAAACTAAATAGAAATGTAAATCATGAATCTAATTAGATCTATATATAATTTATACACAAAAAAGTTTTAACCATATAAATGTACAAATAGGCACAAATTTGGTCGTTAAATAAGATGTCAAACCCTTTGGGACGGTGTTACATTGACGTCATACATTTTATTTCCCGTAAGAGCTGCACCACAAATCACCGGTGCTGATGAATTCAATATGAAGTTTTATTTGAAATAAAGTTAGATTGCAAATAAATGAATCACTTATATTTAAAATTATTTAAACTACAAAATATATTTACAATAGGACATATACATGTTCTGTTCTCAATGTTTCTGTAACGCAATCTCAGTTGCAAATTTGTTGTAATCCAAATGGCACGCCACTTGCCTTCGAGCCTTATTTAATAATTCAATGAAACACTAGGTTTCTCATATCAATCATACAGTGAATCAAATTAAAACAAACTGCTCCACATGTTGGTACTAAATATTTTAGTAGTTTTATTAAAGAAGTAAAATTCAGAGTACAAACAAACTTGACATTACTAACTGTACGTCTTTGTAGACATGACTTCATATTTACTGATAACTTTATCATACGTAATTTTACATTTCTAATTGTGTCTTCGTTGACTCGAACAATTTATCATTACATCTGCAATGGTCTGGCCGTTAAACATGTAAGCGTTATAACCATTATATTGGACTGCAAATTTTCAAATAAATTCCCCATGTAATATGAATCCATCGAGTCATTTTGACGTGTAATATCTTTACAAAATCATTTTCAAATTCATATTTTTATTTTTTTTCAGGAATCTAAAACTTACAAGATGTGTTTTCGGCTGTCGGCAGTTTTGCGACGCTCCCCAAAACTCTCGAGTAGTATTGTAAGTACATCCCACCTTGGGGGTTACACAATAAAATAGTATAGTCCTATTGGCTATTAATGACAGACTCATTAAACCAACTCAATGTATCACTAGAATAAATAATTGTCTCATTAACACTGTACATCAATATATTAATAGAACTATATATCATTTTCTAAGTAACATTTTACATGAATATATGAATAGAACTATATCATTGTCTAAGTTACACTGAACATCATTGTCTCTGTAACATAACTGTTTTTGGTACATTTTATTTTTAAAATTATTATTATAACGTTTTTTTTTCATTGTTTCAATGAAGCTGTAACATATTAATATCGTGAATGCTTATAAACAAAGATATTTATTTATTGTGGACTATGTCAGTTCAAGTCAATTGTGCTGGCAGTAGGATGTTTAAACACTTAAAATCTGCCACATTCCTTTACTCTGTGTGGTTGTAGTTAATAGCACTAGCAAATATAAACACCTTAAAGCTGTGACATTTAATCATTTTTTGTGATGTAAATTCAAGTTGTTAGCAGTAAGATACATCAACACTAGACACTCTTAACATTTTTTTATTTGATACCAAGCAGAAAAACTGAGAGAACATTTGAGGGGTAAATTTGTTATTATAATTCGTTGTTAGTAAACATGAACACTGAAATGTTACCTCTATGTGTTCCCAAGATCAAATTAGCAGGGAGAGAGACAATAACTAGGAGCACAAACCTAGGGGCAGGGGCGAACAAAGAGAGGTCACAGTACAAAGGGAGGGAGGGGGCCTCCCTATTTATATATCTTAAATATATATAAAGTTAATCACTTTATATAAAGAGTTGTAATCGATAGTTGTTAAGAGCCTCTAATTTCACACTTATATAATAGTATTTTATACTGCAGACTTAAAATTAAAACCAAAAGAGAAAAAATAAATATAATAATTTTTAAAAAAATAATTGTTTGAATGGGATAATGGCGGTAGTGTTACACCATAAGTTAACCGATAGTAACTAAGCCATAAAGGACAAACAGAAAGACATGCAGATTTTTCATTTTATGTATATATATATATATATATATATACATATATATATATATAACGAACAAGATGAATAGTGACAAGATATTGATTTAATATTACTCAGTCTACACTGGTGGTAGGAAAATCTTAGTAATTCATTTCAATTTTATCCACTATGAAAGGATCGATGTCAAGTGGCGTGCCACTTGGATAAACAAATCGCTCTAGTGTAGGAATTAAGTCTTATCTCTGTTTCGTCAATTACGCATGGTAATACATGACAGAAAATGTATTAAATGTAAAGTTTTCTTAGCTTGAAATAACTAAGATTATGAAAATTTATTTTTTCTACGAATTAAATATTTCTATACATAACATTTATTTAGATGGAATACAAAGTGTAAACAATACAAATAAGTCATACAATGTCACATAGACTTGTATATTGTAATTTCATCGAAGTTAAGGTAAATAGTATTATGATCTACTCATTAATCTTGCCGCTTAAATTGTCTCAATTACAATCGCATTTTATGTATGTCGAAAGCGGTGCTTCAGAGTGTGGCGTTTACGGACAAAACAATTTAATTGCGCTTCAGATGTGAAATAGAACGATTTTTAATTTGTAAATTGTTCCTTTTATGTATATCTAGTTTCAAACTGAGATCAATCAATGATTATTTTTTCTATTTAAATATGAAAAAAGTATTGTTTTCTAATTTATTATTGCAAAACTAACAATAATAGGACACTATCAAAATGACAGGCAACACTAACAAACAGACATTTTTTACATACAGACAATACTAACACTTGGACATCTCTGACGTTAAGGAAACACATACACTCAGCCATCTCTGACAGATAGAAAACCTTAACAATCAGATCAATCTTATAGACAGACAATACCAACCATCAGACGAATCTAACAGACAGGCAACCCTAATAATTAATGGACATCCTACAAACTGACAGACGACAATAAATCCTACGACTCTTACAGACAATCAGGACAGACAACACGAACTTGTCCATTATTTTCTGACATAAAACTGAGAATAAATAAGAGAAAGAGATAAGCCGTATGGCCCAAAGGTTTTACATTTACTAACATCAATTGTCTTGTGATGACGTCATTGAGCGAAATATGTGGATATTTTATTATAGTTTAAGAGATTTGTATGACATAATTATATATGTTCAATTAAGTTGTTGACTTAGGGCCCAGGTTAGACCCCTGACAGCGCACATTCGTCATTGTTTTAAGTTTAATTTGTAATTATTAGTTTATACTATAAAATATAAACTTTATATCCAAACAGGAGCCTTGGAAACTGGGACAGGCTGAGAGTTGGCTTTCATTTTTAACTTCTTTGTCATTGACTAGTACGTTGACAGTAGTCAATCTTTCAATACTATCAATTCAGTATTTACATTTAAACATTTTAATAATAGGATATAAGTTATATCATTGTAATAAGTGTATATTCTTTTCTTTTTCTCAGTTAAACTTTAAATGGCAGTTGCAATTGTGATTTGATTTGCGAATTTAAAAGTAAAAATGTTTGTCTCATGTCTTATGTCTTATTGAGTCTTATAATTTTAAAACTCTAATCTATTGTTAATATTATAATTATACAAAATAAGTAAGGTAAAAGATTAGGCTATAAATTAATCTATTAATATAGAACACAATAAATAAATTAACAGGTGCTGAACATGAAATTATCAAAATCCATGCAAAATGTAGGAGAAATGAGATAGTGACTAGATCATTTTATAATCAATCTCAATTTAATCTGGTGGTAAGGGAGTCCTAGCAATTCATTGAAATTTTATCCCTTATTAAAGAGATCGAAGTCAAGTGGCGTGCCACTTAGATAAAAATATTACTGCTATAGCGCTTGAGGGATTGTATCAACCTCAATCTCGCGAAGGAATACATGAAGGTAAAAGTATTAAATTTATAGTTTTCTAAACTTGATGTCACTAGGATTCTAAAAATGTATTTTTTCTTCGAATTAAATATTTCTATAAATCATATTTGTTACATACAATACAAAGTGTAAGCAATACATATACGAAATTCTATGTCGCATGGACTTGTAGATTGCAATTTAGCCGATGTTAAAGAAAATGATAGGATTTTCTCATTACACTTGCCGCGTAAATTTTCTCAATTACAACCTCAATTTAAGTAGGTCGATAACAGTGCTTTTTAGTGCACGTTCATGTGGAAAATTCACTTTAATTGCACGCTAGATATGACAATAGAAAGTCTTTTCATTTGTAAATTTACCATTTTATGTATAAGTCAGTTCATACTTTGTTCAATAATTTTTATTCCCATTAATGTATGCTGATCGTTTTTTTTCTACCGAATGTATTAAAGAATTTATTGGCAAACAATGTTTATTATCATACAAAACAGTCACATCGACAGACAACACTAACATACAGACAAAATTGACGAGTAAAATAAATATGTGTTTAAGGTAATAGCACCTGATCATCTCTCCAATTGAACTAAACAAGCAGCTGTTCCTTATAAAAGTGACAAGTCAGAGTAAATTTTGCAGAACTTAGTTAATTGTCCTCTTGGCTTGATGGACACTATCCAGGGACGAGAGTTTGTGAACTTGTGTATCCACCGCCTGATGGAGCAGTTTTAAACTGATTACTGAATCGTATCTGTCTACCAGCCACAAACAAATGGTCTACCGTATCTGTTAAACTACTATCTAAAATGAAAAGAGATAAAACTCAAACTAATAACTATAGATCCATATCGTTATACACATATCGTTTTATACAGAATATAAATTGTTTAATAAAGTATTAGCTGACATAATCCAACCCCAACTAAAAGAATTAATTAAACCAGACTGACAATGTAGGATGGAATCTAACAATAAATACAATCACTTCTAAGTTAAATAAATATAAGATTTATAATTATTATATTTGCTTAATGCTAATGTAAGTGTATGTAAATAATTATAATGCTTATAGTAAAATGGTAAAATTGACTTCGCTTAAAAATTCACTTATTTCCTTTCATATGAAAATCAGCTGAATCCAGAAGGAAAATTTAATGGGGGAGCAGACATCAACAATTATTATTCATATATTTAATTTCGGTGTTACTTTCTTAGCATATATTTGTTGTGTCGCACCATTCCAATTATCGTCCAATTTATTCTCATACTTCCATTCACGGGGCATATCACTCACATTAACTTATATTCTCATACTTCAATTTACGAGCATATCACTCACATTAACTTACATTCTCATACTTCAATTTACGAGCATATCACTCACATTAACTTACATCATCATACTTTAATTCACGGGCATATCACTCACATTAACTTACATTCTCATACTTCAATTCACGGGGCATATCACTCAAATTAACTTACATTTTCATACTTCAATTCACGGGGCATATCACTCAAATTAACTTACATTATCATACTTCAATTCACAGGGCATATGAATCACAATAACTTACATGTTTACTTTATAAACTGTATGAATGTATTATTTTTGTCTGTGACAATATTTAATTGTAACATTAACGAGTTGAAAGTGAAATAAATTATAGTAAATTGCAGTAAAATATCCCCGGCATACGTCCTAACCCAGTTTGTGGCATCGATGACATTATGAAGTTAATAAATGCAATGTATAAATTTTATTTAAACTTAAATGTATTCTTTTATAATATAACGTGCATTATTATTGTTCTTAAATTAAATATGATCTGATACTTATATATGATCTAATATTTATGTACAAAATTCGTATAAGTAAATGATTTTCTAGCTTTAACTTCCACAAACACACACACACACACACACTGCAACACTCAAACTAAGACAAGATTATATTTTTTATGAGTCAGAAAGGTGTATAACGTCGTGATAAGTAAAACTATCAATTTGAAATGTTTACATAATTACAGTACAACACCTTATACTCTGTTTAAGAGAAAGTAAAAATTAATGATTGTATGTTTGTCTTGATAAATTTCTACACCACTCATATGATAGCAATGAAACTTTGGGAAGTTGTTGGATACACTCCTGCCATGTTAATATCATGTTTTAAATAACATTACCAATCATTGGGGTCCGTGATTACAAAATGTTCACTTACCGAGGTATCATTGTAAATACCTCTTCCTATTACAGTAATAGCTCAAATTTATAGAAACCAACAACACCATTAAATATTTCCAAACAAAACGATTTATATATATTAATCGTTAACGTCAGCTATTTTAGTTTATGTAGCTTAAATTATGTATGTGTTTTTGTGTACTTGTGTTGTTTTTATTTAGATATTATAATTTAGACAGGAAAGATAAACGTCGCAGTGTTATATGTTGTTAATGGCAATGGAAAGTATTGTTCCCGTTAGCGTTGCACCAGAGAGCACCGGTGCTGTTGTAATTGAAGTACAATTTAAATAATTTTGTTAAACAAATTTACTTTGGACGATGTATGACAGGAATGTTGATCTTAAAAAAAAATTAATTAATATATAATTTATATATCTATGACTCTTAATATTACAGAATTGTGTTACTTAGATTTTTATATGAACGTAACAAATATGTTTGTATAGAAACATAAAATTCCTATGAAGAATTAGATGTTAAAATTGTTTTTATTTCGAATTTAAAAGAACTAATGATTTATGTATGTAGTGTAACAAATAGGCTTTCTTGACTATATAAGGAACCTATTAAATACTGAAAGTGAATCATTCTATTTTATTCAAGTGCTATGTAACTTGATCTCGATCCCTATAAATAGTGATACAATGTCAATGAATTGTTAGGATTCTGCTATCCCAGATAAACCAATTCCTATTTAAACAAACTAATTTCACTGATTTATGTCATAATTCTTAAAAAACTAATTTCTTATTGTCGATATATATTGTATACTAAACTTGCCATTTGCGTCTGCAAGACTGTGGGTCACTGGAACATTGGAAAAGTAGGATAAGGAAAAATAACATCACTCAGTATAGAGTCTGGACTTGTTGTGGGGCCAGGAGGTGGGACTTGTTGTGGGGCCAGGAGGTGGGACTTGTTGTGGGGCCAGGAGGTGGGTTTTGTTGTGGGACCAGGAGGTGGGACTTGTTGTGGGGCCAGGAGGTTGGACTTGTTGTGGGGCCAGGGGTGGGACTTGTTGTGGGGCTAGGAGGTGGGACTTGTTGTGGGGCCAGGAGGTGGGACTTGTTGTTGGGGCCAGGAGGTGGGACTTGTTGTGGGGCCAGGTAGTGGGACATGTTGTGGGGCCAGGAGGTGGGACATGTTGTGGGACAAGAGGTGGGACTTGTTGTGGGGCCAGGAGGTGGGACTTGTTGTGGGTCCAGGAGGTGGGACTTTTTGTGGGGCCAGGAGGTGGGACTTGTTGTGGGGCCAAGAGATGGGACTTGTTGTGGGGCCAGAGATGGGACTGTTGTGGGGCTAAGAGGTGGAACTTATTGTTGGGCCAGGAGGTGGACTTGTTGTGGGGCTAGGAGGTGGGACTTTTTAGGGCTGGGGGTGGGTTTGTGGGGGCCAGGAGGTGGGACTTGTTGTGGGGCTAGGAGGTGGGACTTTTGTGGGGCCAGGAGGTGGGACTTGTAGTGGGGCTAGGAGGTGGGACTTGTTGTGGGGCCAGGAGGTTGGACTTGTTGTGGGGCCAGGAGGTTTGGACTTGTTTTTGGGCCAGGTGGTGGGACTTGTTGTGGGGTCAGGAGGTGGGACTTGTTGTGGGGCCAGGAGATGGGACTTGTTGTGGGGCTAGGAGGTGGGACTTGTAGTGGGGCTAGGAGGTGGGACTTGTTGTGGGGCCAGGCGGTTGGACTTGTTGTGGGGCCAAGAGTTGTGACTTGTTGTGGGGCCAGGAGGTGGGACTTGTTATTGGGCCAGGAGGTGGGACTTGTTGTAGGGGCCAGGAGGTTGGACTTGATGTGGGGCCAGGAGGTTGGACTTGTTGTTGGGCCAGGAGGTGGGACTTGTTGTGTGGCTAGGAGGTGGGACTTGTTGTGGGGCCAGGAGGTGGGACTTGTTGTGGGTTCGGAGGTTGGACTTGTTGTG
Organism: Ampullaceana balthica; assembly: GCA_944989445.1. NCBI lineage: Eukaryota > Metazoa > Mollusca > Gastropoda > Lymnaeidae > Ampullaceana > Ampullaceana balthica. Next base: position 39,419 of record CALYLW010002612.1, on the reverse strand, counting down.
GGGCCAGGAGGTTGGACTTGTTGTTGGCCAGGATGTGGGACTTGTTGTGGGGCCAGGAGTTGGGACAAGGACAGACATTAAGAAACTGAAGGTCCCCGTGTTTGTCAACGTGACAGTATCAGCCGTATGTTAAACTCATTTTAAATGACACTAAAACTAGTTATGCCAGTTTTTTTTATCTTACGTTTGACCATGAAANTATTGCTGTCCGTTAGTGAATCATACTCCCAATGTTGTCTGTGGTGTTGGTTCACAGGTGATGCTTCATCGAGTGTTGTTTTCAGGGTTCAACTGGTTGTAATACTGTTCTCTCTGGAGTCTGCTGGGTTCCACGATGTATGTTATTTTCTGTTGACTATCACATTATCCTCCTAGTAAGGGAATAATACTTCGTCTATTATCAGACGTATTCAATTGACATCGTATGTAATATAGGAATCGGCTAAGTATAGGATACTTGTGGCCGGCTTCAATTCGCACAATAGTATAGTGTGTCGAATTGGCTTCAATCAGTACAATTGTGTGACTGACTGGCTTCAGAGGAATACTAGTATGTACTCAACTGGTTGTAGTTTGATGTTTGAAGAGCAGGTCATATACAGCCAAGGATGATCTATCTAAGCCTTGTCTTCACGTTGCAACAATTCCTCCTGGTGTATGGCCGGGTCAGGATTCTACACGCCTGTGTAGTAGGTCAAGCAGATCACTGGAGTTACCGGGCACCAGGAACCAGTCGGTGCTGGTTTAGAAAAGTTGGCATTTCCACTTCAAGAATGAAATACCAAGTCCGTTAAACTGAGAATGTATTCACTATGTCTGTGACTAACTTCAGTGAGATCTTGGCAGGAAAATGACGAAATTCTCCTCTGCTCTGGTATTTATAACCTTCAGATGACGTGGAATTCAATTACTTTCTGATTGGATGTTACTCGTGGTCCGTTGGCCGTGATTTTATAATTGAGTACCCCGTATTTGACTAATTACTAGGTTCCGCTACTTGCATTTTGAGATTTCAATGAATCAGAGTTCATTCCCTTTTGTTTTTATGTATTACGGTGTAACATTAAATTGGCGGTTCATAAATTTTGTCACAGGGGCCAGGAGGTGGGACTTGTTGTGGGGCCAGGAGGTGGGACTTGTTGTGGGGCAAGGAGGTGGGACAAGGACAGACATTAAGAAACTGAATGTTCCCGTGTTTGTCAACGTGACAGTATCAGCCGTAAGTTAAACTCATTTTAAATGACACTAAAACTAGTTATGCCAGTTTTTTAATCTACGTTTGACCATAAAATTAACGTATTGGGTTACACTAACACTTGCTATCCCACTGTTTGACCTTATTGTCTATTGTATGTCTGAACTGTGTACACGGCGTTGTGTGGTCTCGTTATTCTAACAGTGATCTCCTTTAATAGGTCTTTCTAAAGCAACATTTCCGGTGTAATTGTCTACTTTTACCAATTGATGGAACCGTCTCGTTCAAGAGTTACACCTTCTGGATTCTCATCAACTTAGCTTTCAAGAGAGTTCAAAGGTTAAATCAATTTATTTTCAATTTTGGTTTCACTGTATTCTATTTTAAGGCGTATTTAAATACAATTAATGCTAAAGTATTAACTAAAACAATATAAAATATAAGCAATAAACCCCAACACATCAGCTGGCCGGGGTTAAAATGATCGAAATTTTATTGTTAGGCTGCGGAGGTAAAAGATTAAAACATGTAACGGGTCTGTTAATCTCCTATAGCAGCCAGAATTGTTAGTAGTCAATTTTGAATTTAAATTTCAATTCATCATTTGTTGTTATTTCCATCAGTTTTTCTTGTAGCTGTGGTGATTATTCTCTGCTTGCACTTGAACAAAATCCAAATTCCAATCGTGTGTTTTCATTTTCAAAATAATTTCAAACCGTTGATTAAAATCTGAAAGGAAAGCAAACAACTGCTTACAATAAGAAAGTATTTCTTCATCTCTTATTTGTTCTACAGAAAATATTTGGAAACTGACTGTATGAAGCTGCACGCGATTAAATTCTGCATCCTCTTCAATATAAAACTGTGTAAATAAAATGTCAGTCAATGATTTACATTTTTATTACGTAGATATATTTAAATTCACTATTTTACTGACTTATGTAGGCATGGATTTAAATGTGTGGCACCTAAATATTGACGATGTATCATACAGTGTACTGTGAATTCATTCGGCAACTAATTTTTTTTAATATTCAAGAAACAATTTGTACCGCCATGCCATTGCTGGAGCATCATCTGTGACTAATGATACGATATTACTTAGATGATTTTCTTTATTTTTGTAAAATAAAATTATCCAATAAATGAAATATTGATTCTATTTATGTATTCAGTTTGTATAAAGTGGACAAAAATATTCTTTGGAAATTAGTTTTTTTCCTTTGTTAACCGCACGTATGCTAAAAGTAATAATAATAATAATAATTGAAAATTTATATATGTTACGGCCAAAGCCCGAAATCGGCCACTTCGCGTAATGACCGGCCAATTCACGAAGTGGCCAATGTTAGCCGGCCAAAGTCCGAAATTCGAGCTTTTGCCGGCCAGTTCACGAAATGCTAGTGTCGATTGGCCAAAGCCCGAAGAAAGAAGTAATGAGCAGATTGAGGGTTGACTAGTAAGATTTCATACTTAAAATTGATTGTTAGTTACAAATGATAGCGAAACCAGGGACTGTTCGTTGGCTGGCACATGTTACATAATTACATGTTACGAGGGCTAGACTAAGTGACGACCACGTGACCACGTGTGTTGGCAACACTTATGGGCAAGGTAAATAAAGGGATCGGGCATATATATAAAGTATTGTCCAATTTCCTGGCAAATATTACTCATCTAACTAAATAGAAAATGAGATGTTATTAAATATCTACACAATGAATCTACAACATCTTTAGCAATTTCATTAATGCTTCTTTACAGTGCATTTTTTCTCAACACATTTCCTTGATAATATCACATGCTGTCTTGTGTAGCTCAGTACTTTTTACTTCATGTGCACTTACTGCAGGTACAATTAGTCCTCCACCAAAAGTATGAGGTTTTTTCCCATTTAAAAATCATTAACGAGATTTCGTATGATGCCAGCAAGCCATAGCCATCTTGTGTGGTTGCGGTTGAAAAGATGTTTGTCAAAGTCAGTTATTTAATTATTTTTTTTTCTTTTACAGTTCGAAAAGAAGATACATAATTTTTCTATGTTATCGCCATACATTTTAGTCAAATGTTCTTGTAGCGGGAAAGGCTTTATAGCTTCGCGAATACATAAATATAATTTTCTAGATACTTTCTTCTTTATTTGATGCTATAACCACCTCTTTAAAGTTATTCTCCGCCCCCCTTTTTTTAAAACTGCGTCAATGTACCCCATGGATTGCTGCAGCATCCCACCACTGTGCTAAGCCATAAAAGAACAAAATGAACCAGCCACAAGAAATTGTTTAAAAGGAGATCCGTCTATACTGGTGGTAGAAGAAAGCTAGAAATGTATTGAATTGTTATCCCTTATTAAAGGGATCGAAGACAAGTGGCATGCCACTTAGATATACAAAAGAGTTCGGTACATGCCTCAATTATTGCCGTATTTCAATGAGGCTAAGTGATACATGAAGGTAAATGCATTATATTTATAGTTGTCTAAATTTTAGGAAACCATTTTTCTAAAAATGTATTTCTCCTTCAAATAAAAAAATTCTACACTTGATATTTATGTACCTGCAGTACAAAGTTTAGGCAATACAAATAAGTAATACAATGTCGTAAGGACTTATAGATTGCAATTAAATCGAAGTTAAAGAAAATAATATTATGTTCTTCTCATTAATACGGCCGCTTAAGTTTTCTCAATTATAATCTCATATTAAGTAAGTTTAAAGCGATGCTTTTTAGTGCGGCGTGCATGGAAAATACAGATTCTTTGAACTTCAGATATTACAATAGATCATATTTAAATTTGTAAATGTTCCCTTATATGTTTTATGTGACTTCAAACTTGTGTCAATGATTTCATTTCCATTTAAATGTTAATGTTGAATGGATTTTTTCTAATTTATTATAGAATTTACTGGTAAAACAACAATAACAATCAAACAAAACTATCAAACTAAAATACAAAACTAAGAATAAGAAAAATCTAACAAACTGAGAGACAAAATTTACAATTAAACAACTCTTACAGACAGACAGACAATACTAACAAACAGACAAATTTTACACACAGACAATGGTAAGATCTCTATTATTTAGGGAATACTAATTATAAGAAATCTCTGACATAAAACAACCTGAATGAAATTAGATAATAACCAATCAGCGTCTATTGACAATTATCGTATAAAACCTGGTGCATGAAAATAATTCTTATCTTTTGGACAAGTCGGACCTGGAGATTTGGTCACCCACAGCAATCTTACGTTTTTGGCTACCCACAGCAATCTTACGTTTTTGGTCACCCACAGCGATCTTACGTTTTTGGTCACCCACAGGGATCTTACGTTTTTGCGGGAAATATAACCACACGACTTCAAGAGACAAACGATCGGCAATTCGAGTTCTACGCGATATTTAGCTTCCCTGTTTTTTTTGTTTAACATCTACAAGGAGTCCATCCCCTGTTGACAGTCATAGTTCACTTCGTGACCACTAGACGTCATCCATCACGTCCGTACTGTTACATTGCCGTATTGAAACTACGCCCCTGTGACAACTGGACGATACAATCACGCCCGTAGTGTTACATTGCGTACTTGAACTACACCCCTGTGACCAGTGGACGCCCATCCAACACGCCTTTACTGTTACATTCCCGTACTTGAACTACACCCCTGTGACCAGTGGACGCCCATCCAACACGCCTTTACTGTTACATTGCCGTACTTGAACTACACCCCTGTGACCAGTGGACGCCCATCCAACACGCCTTTACTGTTACATTGCCGTACTTGAACTACACCCCTGTGACCAGTGGACACCCATCCAACACGCCTTTACTGTTACATTGCCGTACTTGAACCACACCCCTGTGACCAGTGGACGCCCATCCAACACGCCTTTTATGTTACATTGCGTACTTGAACTACACCGATGTGACCACTTGACGCCCATCCACCACGTCCGTACTGTAGCATTTCCACATTTTGGAACTACGCCAATGTGACAACTTGTGATCTAACCACATGTCGTCATCCAGTTCATGTCGGAAAGTTCAACTGGTTCAACGGACGAGATTCTTTCTCCTACCCTGTATTATAAACACAAGGAGCGAGGCCGTCAAATGACTTGCGTCACTCATCGGGAGATTTCAACTCTCCCCCACCCAGGAATACCACGTGTTTCTGCACATAGTTTCCAACTGAAGTGGAATGGTATTCTTCCCATGTGGTTTCACGTGAAGAGTCCCCACCCCCACACCAGTTATTCAGTGAAAATATCACCACTACACGTCTTCACGTCACAGCAAGAACATCACGTGCCGCCTTAGGAGGAACATCGTTAATGTAGCAGGCAACGATCAAATGTACGTATTTATACGGACTGAGACATATGGTTAATGTGGCAGGCAACGATTAAATGTAAGTATTTATACGGACTGAGACATATGGTTGATGTGGCAGGCAACGATCAAATGTAAGTATTTATACGGACCGAGACATATGGTTAATGTGGCAGGCAACGATCAAATGTAAGTATTTATACGGACCGAGACATATGGTTAATGTGGCAGGCAACGATCAAATGTAAGTATTTATACGGACCGATACATATGGTTAATGTGGCAGGCAACGATCAAATGTAAGTATTTATACGGACCGAGACATATGGTTAATGTGGCAGGCAACAATCAAATGTAAGTATTTATACGGACCGAGACATATGGTTAATGTGGCAGGCAACGATCAAATGTAAGTATTTATACGGACCGAGACACACGGTTGATGTGACAGGCATAGGTATGATTATATAGGCAAAAATGGATCAAGATTTGATAATTTATTGTTAAGGATTTTGTTTAAATTCTATTTATTTTAAAAATTGTCATGAAAAAATAAAATGTATTTAATTGTTTTTATACTCTCGTTCATTTGTGGAAATCTGTTACGTCCCTTGTGTGTGTCTGGATTCCCAAAGCAATTACTATACCCCTAGACACGAAAGTACAATATTTTACTATACCCCTAGACACGAAAGTACAATATTTTACTATACCCCTAGACACGAAAGTACAATATTTTACTATACCCCTAGACATGAAAGTACAATATTTTACTATACCCCTAGACACGAAAGTACAATATTTTACTATACCCCTAGACACGAAAGTACAATATTTTACTATACCCCTAGACACGAAAGTACAATATTTTACTATACCCCTAGACACGAAAGTACAATATTTTACTATACCCCTAGACACGAAAGTACAATATTTTACTATACCCCTAGACACGAAAGTACAATATTTTACTATACCCCTAGACACGAAAGTACAATATTTTACTATACCCCTAGACACGAAAGTACAATATTTTACTATACCCCTAGACACGAAAGTACAATATTTTACTATACCCCTAGACACAAAAGTACAATATTTTACTATACCCCTAGACACGAAAGTACAATATTTTACTATACCCCTAGACACGAAAGTACAATATTTTACTATACCCCTAGACACGAAAGTACAATATTTTACTATACCCCTAGACACGAAAGTACAATATTTTACTATACCCCTAGACACGAAAGTACAATATTTTCATCATGTCATCCATTTTTTAAATAATGTCATAGAGCTTCACTTAAACATTTTATTTGTTTAAAAGAGACATGAACACATTGCGGTTTTATGACATAAAATTTTATAAATTAATATAAGAGATAAACTAAATATAAATGTAAATAATTAATCGAATTATATATAATTTTTACACAAAAAAGTTTTTAAAATATAAATGTACAAATGGGAACAAATTTGGTCGATAAATAGGAAGACGAACCATTTAGGACAATGTTACATTGACGTGCATAAATTGTATTTCACGTCAGAGCTGCACCCCAAAGCATCGCTGCTGATGAATTCAATATGAAGTTTTATTTAAAATAAAGTTAGATTGCAAATTGTATACATTACTATCAATCTCTATTATAAACTGACGGCGGGTAATACTTATTTTCAATGGGGCAGTGAGTAACTAGCTTATGTTTGAGAAATGTTATATTGTGTTTAAACTAATCTGATTTATACCAATATTAAATTTAAGGTAATAAAAAATATTTTTGATTCACTAATATTTAAAACTATTTAAACAACACAATCTATTTACAATAGTAAATATACATGTTTTGTTCTCAAATCCAAGCTAGGCTCTAAGACTATTCGATTATTATCTTTCAAGTGGCATGCCACATGACTTCGAGCCTAATTTATTAAAACAAACTGCTGTACATGTTTGCACTAAATATTTTAGTAGTTTTATTAAAGAAGTAAAATTCAGAGTAAACACAAACTTGACATTACTAACTTTACGCCTTTGTACACATGACTTCATATTTACTGATTACTTTATCATAATTAATTTTATATTTCTAATCGTTTCTTCGTTGATATGTCCGATTTATCATTATATATTCAATGGTCTGGTCGTTAAGGATGTAAGAGTTATAACCATTATATCGGACTTTCAATTTTCAAATAATTTCCCCCCTGTATTATGGATCCGTCGTGCCATTTTGATGTGAAATATCCTTTTTAATATCATATTTTTACACTTTTCAGGAATCAAAAACTGAAATGATGGGTTTTCGGCTGTCGGCAGTTTTAAGACGCTCCCCGAAATCCTCTAGTCGAGTCGGCAGGACCTCCCGCATTGGGGGTTACCCAATAAATTATTATAGTCCTATTGGCTCTTTATGACAGAGTCATTAAGCCCACTCAGTGTATCACTAGAATAAAAAATGTATCAATATATCAATAGAACTATATCATTTTCTAAGTAAAACTGAATATCATTGCCTCTGGAGCATGAGCTTTTTAAAAAATACATATATTTTTTAATATTAAGATTAATTTTTGTTTTTTGCTTCAATGACACGGTAACATTATATTAATATCTTTTAGCTAAAAAACTAAGATATCAATTTACTGTCCATTATGTCAGTTCAAATTGATTGTGCCGGCAATATGATGCATAAATACTTATAGACTGTCACATTCCTTTACTATGTGCGGTGGTAGTTAAGTTTATTGTGTCGGCACTAACATATATAAACACTTTAAGGCTTTGACATTTATTCACGTTTGTGATGTGAATTCAAGTTTATTGTGTCGGCAGTAGGATACATCAACATTTGAAACTGGAACATTTTTTTTACTTGATACCAAGCATAAAAACAGAGAGGAGGTATGAGGGGTAAAGTAGGTTTTGTAATTATTTGTTAATGAAACTGAACATTGAAATGCTACCACTATTTGTTACCAAGATTAAATTAGCAGGTAGAGAAGCAATAACGATGAGTACAAACCGAGTGAGAGGGGTGAACAGAAAGAGGTAACAGTAGAAAGAGAGGGACGGGTGAACACAGAAAGGACACAGTAGAATGAGAGGGAGGGGTGAACACAGAGAGGACACAGTAGAAAGAGAGGGACATTAAAACGTGGATATTGCAGACACCTTTTCCTTGCTGAAGATTTGTGCGTACCACGTTGCCAACCCTGAGTTTCATACCCGCGACTCTCTGTACGCCAGCAGAGCACGCATGCCTCTAGACAACTGTGTCCCCTTATTTATATATCATGAACAGATATGAAGTACATTTACAGTAAATAAGGATTTGTAACTGCTATTTGTTCAAGGACTTACATTTCTATATTTATATAATAGTCTTTTATACTATGGACTTAGATTTATCAGAAAATGAATGGGGTGACAACATATGATAACCGTACCGCAGGTAACTAAGATATAAGGGACCAACAGACAGACCTGTAGATTTGACATTTATATATATAACCAACAAGATGAACTAGTGACATAATCGTTTAAATTGAACTAAGTCTATACTGGTGGTAGGTGAATACTTGCAATTGTTTAAAATGTTTTCCCCTTATTAAAGGGATCAAAGTCAAGTGGCGTGCCACTTGGATAAACAGATTATACCGATTTCATTAAGTGAATAACTATATATATCATCAATTACGCATGGCAATACATGACAGTAAATGTATTACATTTATAGTTTTCTTAATTTGAAATAACTAGGATTCTGACAATGTATTTTTGTCCGAAATAATTATTTCGATAAATAATATTTAGCTACTTGCAATACAAAGAGTAGCAATACAAATTAATAATACTATATGGCATAGACTTGAAGATTGCAATTTAATCGTAGTTAAAATAAATGATATTACGATCCTCTCATTAATCTTGCAGCTTAAGTTGATTCGATTACAACCTCATAGTAGTCATATTCAGTATGTCGATAGCTGTGCCTTTTAGTGCGCCTTTTATGGAAAATAAAATGTGATGCACGTCATATATGACAATAAAAAGCAATATGTATATCTGAGCTCAAACTTGGGAAAATGATTTCATTTCCATTTACATATTATTATGCTTAAGTATTATTTCTAGTGTATTATAGAAACTACAAGCAAAATCGTAATAACAATCAAACAACTCTATCAAACAAAAATATAACTTAAGCAATCATACAACTATAGAAGACAGACAACACCAACAACAGAGAGAAAACCTTTACATACATACAATACTACACTCAGACATATTTATGACGAACAAACAGTCATAAAAATCTAACAGAAATACAACCCTAAAATCATACATGTCTTACATACTGACTGACAACATTAACAATCGGTCAACTCTTACAAACTGACGGACAACAAAAAAATTAGAAAATTTAACAGACAGACAACTCTTACCTACACACAACTCTCACAAAATTACAGACAATGACAATGATACAACTCATGCAGACATAAAATCATCACAGACAACGCTAACTTATCTATTGGTTTCTGTCGTGAAACCGAGAATTGATAGCAATAGTAAAATTGACTTCGGACAATTTATGCGCTTAAAAAATCGCTTGTTTCCTTTCAGATAGAAATCGGATGAATCCAGAAGAAAGGTCTAATGGGTGAGCAGACATCAACAATTATTAAATTTAAATATATATATATATATTTCGTCTTGTTTTCTTTTAACATATTTTTTTTCTCCTTTTTTTACCTCGTATCGCCCATTTCTATTTTCATAATTTAATTCACATTAACAAATTTCAATTTCAGGAGCATATCACTCACATTATCTTATATGTTTACTTTATAAATTGTATGACTGTATTATTTTTGTCTCTGACGCTGTTTAGATGTAACATCAATGAATAGAAAGTGAAACAAAAAATTGCAGTAAAATATCCCCGTTATACGTCCTAACTCAGTTTGTGGCACCCATGACATTTTTAAGTTAACAAACACAAGGAATCATTGTCATTTACATTAGCATGTTTTCTTTTATAATATAAAATTTATTATGAATGCTGATATATATTATGTTATAACAGTTTTTTATGATCTTTTACTTATATCTGAAATTAAGTCCTAGTAAATGATACTCACTGAAGCACACACACACAAACACACACATACATTAACACACTCACACTGAAACATGCACAAACTGAAACACGCACACACTAAGAGACAAGACTGCATAACTTTTATTTTCTGAATCAGAAAGGAGTATAATGTCGAGACGTGTCAAAAATTAAAAAAATTACGTAGTAACAATACTTCCCCTTATACTCAGTATATCAGAATATAAAATAAAAATATTTATGTTTGTCTTGATGCATTGCTACACTGCACATCTGATAGCCATGAAACTTTAGGAAGCTGTTGAATACACCCAGGGGCGGATTAAGACTGCACGGGGCCCCTGGCTGCAATTCAAACTGGGGCCATATCCAGCTAGCGTCCCTTTAAATAAAATGATTGCTAGCAGCTAATATAAGACTGTAACTTTAACTAGATAGTCCATTGGTTCCTTGTTCATAACGTGTCTGTACTCCGGGATTGGATTCATCAAAAAAACCGAACACAAAGAAATAACTGTTTGCCTGGAAACTAAAATTGAGTGTAAAAAGATAATTAAAAATAAATAAAGACAAATGAAAAAAAAACAAATGGACTCGGCGGGAAACTAACCTACTACCGCTTGCACCACAAGACAACACGTTGCCTCAAGACCACAAGATCCTGATGTTTAAGAATATTTAAAAGATATAAATAGTATTTATTAATATGTTCTCTCATTGAGCCAATCAAATCAAGTTTTTCGAAACTGAGACTACGGGTCCGAATAGCGATCAGATTAATAGTTAAGATTTTATTAATTAAATTTAATTTATGATATTTTTAGGGATTCATGCAAACATTTGTCCACCTTTATTATAAATTATACTAAATTTGGGGGCCCTAAATCATCGGGGGCCCCTGGCTTTAGCCCGTTCAGCCCCCCCCCCTTAATCCGCCATAGAATACACCCCTGCCAAGGTTAATATCATATGTCATTACCAATAATCGTTGGTCCGTGAAAAAAATGTTTTTTACTTACTCTGAAATCGTTGTAATTACCACTACTAATTACCGTAATAGTTCAAAAGTTTATAGAAACATAAGAGCGAAATTAAATACTTAAACTACAAAAATTCTTCCACCTAACTGAAACAGTAATGACCTAACTGAAACAGTACTGACCTAACTGAAACAGTACTCACCTAACTGAAACAGTACTCACCTAACTGAAACAGTTCTCACCTAACTGAAACAGTACTCACCTAACTGAAAAATATTACTCACCTAACTGAAACAGTACTCACCTAACTGAAACAGTACTTACCTAACTGAAATATTACTCACCTAACTGAAACAGTACTTACCTAACTGAAGTATTACTCACCTAACTGAGACAGTACTCACCTAACTGAAGTATTACTCACCTAACTGAAACAGTACTCACCTAACTGAAACAGTACTCACCTAACTGAATCAGTACTCACCTAACTGAAACAGTACTCACCTAACTGAAACAGTACTCACCTAACTGAAGCAGTACTAACCTAACTAAAACAGTAATCACCTAACTGAAGAATTACTCACATTACTGAAAAAGTACTCATGTCACTGAACATATAAAATATGTAAAAAAATAAAGGTAAATTTCACAGATTTTTAGTGCTGTTAAATAATAGAAATATATTTTTTTTCACGCTAGCGATGCACTACAAAGCACCGGTGCTGTTGTATTTAATATATATATATTTTAACACTACTTTGATATAATGATACGATATTTGTCTTTAAAAAATGTATTTAATATATAATTTATATTCTAACCTAATACTTTGACTTTGGTACTTATTTTATTTTATGATACGTAATAAAAACTGTATGGAAACATGAAATTCAAAGAAAAAAATGTATTTATTTCAAATTTAAAACAAACTATAATGTATAGTACTTTACATTTGTACTCGATACTCTGTTTAGTAGTGAGCTATACTGTTTTCTCAAATGGAAAACAAATTTAAAGTGCCTGTCACTTATTTTCGATCGCTATAAATAGTGATACAATGTAAATGATTTGCTAAGATTCTCCTACCCCAGATAAAGCGTTAGTCCAATTTCAACACTGTAATTTCACTTTTTTATTCCATAATTCTTAAACTTTACTACCTTGTAGTCGACGTGTATTGTATAATAAACTTGTCTTCGTTGTCAACAAGGTTGGATACTTCATATGTTATATAAAATTGTATTACGTCAACTTGAAAGGACATTACTAAGCAACGCTTTGTTTGAATAGATTTGGCAGTACAGAACAGCGCGATTATCAGATGTTAAAATTTTTTAAAAACAAGGATAGGTTTTTTGGTTGCTTCAACCTTAACGATATGTAAACATCTGAGTAAGGTTTGGGTCTCTACAAAGACGTTACACATGAGTTCAGAGGTCAAGCACGTTCACTGTGCATTTAATAACAATAGACGAGTGGGTGTAGAGAATTGGTCGCCTACCTGTTTACTGCCAGGCCTTACGACTTTCAGTGTCTTCGGCCTGTCCGAGCGTTGATCGAAATAACATTAATGTTTCATTAAAATAGACAACCAAACATTTCATTCAAATAGACAACCAAACATTTTATTAAAATAGACAAACAAACATTTCATTAAAATAGACAAACAAACATTTATAAACTCAATAAGGGATGAGATGTAACATATTAAACTTTATTTTGTGAACCTTTTTTTCGAACAATAATAAAATTCTGGTATTTATAAAAGACGACAGTGATATTTATGTAAAACCATTGTTAGTGGTTTCAGTTTTACCATATAATTAGCAACATGATTGTTTCATCAGTTATGTTTATCACATTTAAATATGAACTCAGCGGTGTTATCAGTTATATTACGCACCAAACATGTTTTTTATTTATAAAAATATTTCTTGGTGAGAGAATAATTTTTGAATAATAAAATGATTGAGAATATGCAAATGAAAAAAAAACCAATTTGTCATTTATAAATTAGATTACAAAATATTTATTAATTTTTATATAAATAGAGCATAATTATTAATTCAAACAATTAATAATACTCATAATAGAAATAAAACTCGATTATGAAAAAAATGTTACCCGACTCAATTTCGCTCTAAAGCCGAATCTTCTGAGCTGTAAGTTTAGCACATTGTCTTGGTTACAAGGATGTTTATGTTCTACGTCACAGAGATCACGTGATTGACAACATGGTTTAGTTGAACGACTTCAAGGACGTATTTATTTATCAAGAGAAAGTTCATAAATTCCCAAATATGTTCAATCTCACAAGAACCATGTTTGTGCCACCCTGTGTTTTATATTGAGAAATTAAGGAAGTGAATTGTGAAGCTACAACTGTATCGTAACTTGCCCTTAAAGTTTTGCTCTTATAGATTGGCCGGAATATTAACATGTGCATTTTCCAGAATGTGGGAAACATTTCAGAGTGACAGTTCTTGACAAATAAAATGTCAAATATGTATTCCTTTACATTCCTTTTAGATTTCATCTGTTTAATGACGTCACGCTTTGTGTTGATTTCAGTAGCAATCAATTTATGTCGCAAATATTTAAATATTTCTAAATTAAAAATCCCATGGATCATTGTATGAACGTGTGCTATTTTAGCCAACTTTTATTTTAGTCATCAACGAAGGCCACATAACTCCAAACGTTTTATTTCAGTTTTAATTTGCGCCCCTCATTAGACAAATATTAACAAGACGGACCTACTCTAACTCTCAATTAGATTACAGATAGAATTAGAAAATATATTTCAGAAAGAGAAACAATTAGAAATTTTGATAATAAAATGGTTTGTAGGGAAAGTGTGAGGGAAGAGTAAAGAGTTGTAATAATATAGTTTTTAATCAGATAAATCAATGAATCGTTGGACGTTTATTGAAGTTTTCCGCTATGCAGTCAATATCAGCTCATATGTAGCTGAGTTCATAGCATGAGTCAAAAGATCTTAATACTCTAGAAGATTATGTTAACATGTGTTCACATAAATAAACAGCATCAAGGAACTAATCACTTCAAAACATGACACAGTATCTAAGAATAATTAAAGTTATAATATGTTTATAGTCACAACAATCCTTGTTATTAACATCTTTCTAATAAAACAAATGACGTAAGTCTGTATTTATGAAAGATGGATAGGCCTAGATTTGAAGAAATATATTTTTTGATATTAGACAGTTTAATGAGGAGTTAAAAAACGTAGAGTTTTTGAGTAACAATAATATTATCACTCGGTATTAATTTTTTAAGCAAACAAATTAATGCTAAGTTATTGAATGTTCCTTTTGCAAGTAACCAATTTTATTTAACATTTATACTCGAAGGAAGTGAGCCATTGACAAGAAATTGTTTAAATCGAACTCAGTCTATACTGGTGGTAGAACAATCGTAGCAATTTATTTAAATGTTATCCCTTTATAAAGAGATCGAAATTAAGTGACGTGCCACTTATATAAATAATTCGATGTCGATTTCATGCGAGATAAAATGTTCATCAATTACGCAAAGGAATATCGGACGATAAAGAGTATTAAATGTATAGTATTCTAAATTTGAAAAAAACTAGCATTCTAAAAATGTATTTTTCCTTCGAATTAAATATTACTATAAATCCTATTGAGTTACATGCAATACAAAGTGTAAGCAATACAAATAAGTAATATTATGTCGCATAAACGTTAAGATTGCAATTTAACATACATTTAAAAAGATAATATGATCTTCTCATCAATCTTAACGCTAAATAAGTTGTATTAATTACAACCTGATTATAAATTAAATAGTTCAATAATGGTGCTTTTTAGTGCGGCGTTCATGAAAAATACATACGCCAGATATGACAATAGAATGTCTTTAATTTGCTCACTTTCCTTATACGTTCATATGTGGGAGTTCACATTTGGGCCAGGGATTTCATGTAAATATACTGGACGAGTTTTTTTGTAATGTATAACAGAATTTACTGTAAAAAAACTACACTGACAATAAGACAACTCGAACATAGAGACAACACTAGCAATCAAAAAAACTCCATCAAACTAAGAGACAACACTTACAATCAAACAACACTTACAGGCAGACAGACAACACTAACAAGCAATCAACTTTTACACACAGACGATACTAACACTACTCATCTCTAACATTTAGGAAACACAAACAATCAGACATCTCTGACAAACTAAACAATGAGACGAATCAGATAGACAGACAACACTGACAATAGGACACATCTAACAGAAAAAAATAAACCCTAACAATTATGCATGTCTTTCAAACTGGCGGACAGCATTAACAATCTTTCAACTCTTAAAATCTTACATGTAAATTTTAAAAAATCAGTAAACTCTTACAAACTAACAGACAGCTCTAACATAATAACTAACTCTTAAAGACAGACAACTCTTACAAACTGACAGACAACACTAACAAGCTAACTCATAAAGACAGACAACTCTTACGAACTGACAGACAACAATAACAATCATCAACTATTACAGACAGACAATCTGAACAGACAAAACTAACGTATTTGTTGGTTTCTGACATGAAACCGAGAATTGATAACATACCGAAATAATCAAATTTTTACATTGATCAAAACAAATTGTCTTGTAATCGCCTCATTGATCAAAATATGTTGCTATTGTATTAAAGAGCCACGCAATCATGATATCAGAGCAGTCAATAAAGCGCTCGCCTCACAAGCTGAGGGGCGTGGGATCTAGCCCACGTTAAAGCCACAATCAATGTTGATGAATGACTATTGCTAGAAAGCCCTCCGCTGACCTAGAGAGGAGATGGACGTCGCCAAGGTCTACCAAGCCCCGAGAAAAGTTCTAATGGAAACATTGGAACCCCTTACGCCCACGAGGTTATGGAACACTAACAAAAACAAAACAAAAAGCATAACATGACACAATTATATATTATTGCAGATATTTAGAAACAGAAAGCATACGTATGTGTAGAAATGGGGTCGGGAAACCATGGCTCGCGAGCCAGATGTGGCTCTATTGATGGCTGCATCTGGCTCTTAGACAAATGTTCGATTATAAAAAAACAACCTTTCTTCAGACTCCTTTGATCTGCATATAAAAAACAGCATAACTATGTTATTAAAACGAATTCAGAGACATAATTATTGAACTTTTAGTGTTGAAATTACAAAAAAATGCACATATTTTCTTGAATTTTTAGTTTTAAACAAAGTTTATCGCTCTCACATATTTACTTTTTAAAATATGTGGTGTTTATGGCTCTCTCAGATAAAAAGTCTCCCAACCCCTGGTGTAGAATATCGTAACTGACTAGAGGTTGAATAGAAGGAGTATCACTAAAATATAGAGTGAATATTAGAACCAACGACGCCATTTACCATATTTAATATTGAACAACAAATATTTCATAAATTAAGAGCGTTTATTTTTTTAATTTAACTTTTACTATAAACTATAAATAATATAAAAGCCCAAGTGGCTCACTCATTGGATGTGGAACGCTGAGGAACGATGTACAACAGTCTATAGCAGTTTTAAAAAATCGTGTGGTGATTAGCGCTGTAAAAATATTTAATATGACGTCATTGGTTGATCTTATATTTAACACAAGGTGTGCATCAAAAGGTGTGCAAATTAATTACAAAATTAAAGACGCGCTGTAAAAAATATATTATATGACGTCATTGCTTTAGCTTATATCTTAATTTTGGAAAAAGGGAACGATGTAAAAATAGAATTTGAGGATTATATAATTATAAAATACTTTGTGTACATTTCAATAAGTTTAATATTTCGTATTTATCAAACAAGGATAAGTTACTTGGGCTTTTGACAACAAAAGAAGTGGGCGCCGTAGGCGCCCTACAGACCCTATTATAAAATACTTTGTTTACCTTTCAGGAAGTTTCATATTACGTATTTATCATACAAGGACAAGTTAGCTGGGCTTTTGAAAAAGGTGGGCGCCGTAGGCGCCTTTAAAAAAAGCGGGCGCCGCAGGCGCCACGGCGCCGCAGCACAACCTAGTTCTAAATAATCTCCGCAAATAAAAGTCTAGATAAATATTGTGAATGTTATCCCAAAGATAAAGTACACATTATTATGTTCGTCTCTTGTTGGGTTAGATATCTTTATATCATTTGTCGTGACGTTATGATACACTTGAAAACATGCGTAGATGCATTTTATCATGGGACATTATTTATTTCTTCTTTTAATTTTGTTTTTAGCCACAGGTTCAATAAGTAATGCATGTTATTGTCAATTTCGTTTACATATTACGCGTAAGTTTTGGTTTTAACATAGACTTTAAGTTACATATTATGCCTCATTTTGTATATGTCATTATACTTGTGATATGTCATGATATTTAAACTTCTATCAGTGTTGTGTCTTGTCATTGACATTTAAACTTCTATCAGTGTTGTGACGTGTCATTGACATTTACGCGTCTCTCAGTGGTGTAACGTGTCATTGACATTTACACATCTCTCAGTGGTGTAACGTGACATTGACATTTAAATGTTTATTAGTGTTGTGAAATGTCATTGAAAATTTAACGTCTCTCAGTGGGGTGACGTGTCATTGACATTTAAACGACTCTCGGTGGTGTTACTTGTACTTGACATTTCAATGTCTATCAGTGTTCTAACGTGTCAATGACATTTAAACGTCTTCAGTGTCTAACGTGTCAATGACATTTAAACGTCTGTCAGTGGTGTGACGTATCAGGGACATTTAATTGTCTCTCAGTGGTGTGACGTGTCATTGGAATTTAAATGTCTCTCAGTGGTGTGACGTGTCATTGACATTTAAATGTCTCTCAGTGGCGTGACGTGTCATTGACATTTAAATGTCTCTCAGTGGTGTGACGTGTCATTGACATTTAAATGTCTCTCAGGGGTGTGACGTGTAAATAACATTTAAAAGACTCTCAGTGGTGTGACGTGTCATTGACATTTAAAGGACTCTCAGTGGAGTGACCTGTCATTGACATTTAAACGTCTCTCAGCTTTTTGACGTGTCAGTGACATTTACACGTCTGTCAGTGGTGTAAAATGTCATTGACACTTAAACGTGTCTCAGTGGGGCGACGTGTCATTGACATTTAAAAGTCTCTTATTGGTGTGACGTATCAGTGACATTTACACATATCTCAGCTAGGTGACGTGGCTTTGACATTTAAACGTTTCTCCGTGAAGTGACGTGTCATTGTCATTTACAGTCTCTCAGTGGTGTGACGTGGCTTTGACATTTAAACGTTTCTCAGTGGTGTTACGTGTTATTGACATTTGTGTCATCAGTCACCAAAGTCTTTTTTTAAATCTAATATTAAAATTTCGTCCTCAATTTTCTTATTACTAGGGTCCTCATCAGAATTGGGTTGTTTGGCAAGAACATTATTCCAAGTGATGGCATATCTTGTCTTAGTTGAGGCGACATCTTCTTTACTGAAATCAGAATTAGTGTCTGCTGCTGACACATTCAAGACTTTAACTCAACTTAGTCGATACTACGATGCAAAGTCTTCGTTACTTTTTCTTCATAGTTTTGTTTCAATTTGCTAGGTTTGTTATTTGCCAGCAGTATTTGGCAGATGAGGCAAATGGGCTAACCGTCTTTAGCATTAAATGCAACATCCTGTTTCCAGTCTGTTAGAAAATTGTATAGTTTCTTCTTTATGTTTTCATTTACGTCAATTTTTTGCCATATTTAATTTAAAATTTCATTAATCAGTTTCCAATGTTAGTATAAATAACAGAAATTAATTCGAAATGCGAATTTTTAGTGGAGCTGTAACCAGACATTTAAATCTGCAAACAGAATTTATAGAGAAAAAAAAACTTAAATAATTATATATTGGTAATATTTTATGTCAAATTTAATGTGATATTTTAGTTTTAATGAATCAATGCAAAGAACGTGAATTGATATTAAAAAGCCAAAACAATTTAACGTATTAATAATATAACCTGAATGGATTAAAAACTAAATTAATGAACATTTTGTATATTGATCAGAAACAATTCAAAAATAATTCATCAAATGTTATGGAATACATTTTAAAAATTGAACATATAGTACTGATGACAAGATGTTGTTTAAATTGAACTCGTTAGTAGGAAAATCCTAGCAATTCATTTAAATGATATCCCTTATTAAAGAGATCGAAGTCAAGTGGCATGACACTTTAATAAACATATGACTCCAATAGCTATTTTATAATTAACACTTCTCATAAATGAGGCAAAATAATACACGATAATAAATGTATAAAATTTATAGTTTTCTTCCTTTCAAATAGCTAGGATTCTGAAAATGTATTTTCCTTTAATCTAAAAATTTATATTTATATTCATAATATTTACCAACAGGCAATAGAAAGTGTAAGCAAAATAAATTAATGATAGTGTGTAGCATAGACCTTCTGTGGATTGAAATTTAACCAGTTAAAGTAAATAAATTTAAAATCTTCTTTTTAATCATACCGCTTAAAATGTCCCAATTACAGCCTTATATTAAATAGGTCGATAGCGGTGCTTTTTAGTGCTAGATTCATAAAATATGCATTATTGATTGCACGTCAGATATAACAATAGAAAGTCTTTTAAAATTTAAACATTCCCTTTTCTATCTATGTGATTTCAAAAATGGGAAAATGGTTTCACACTCATTTAAAATCGCTGGAAGGATTATTTCTAAAGAGTTATTGTATTTACTGGCAAAACAACAACAACAATCATACAATACTGTCAAACTATTATTTTATTTTGAGCATTTTAATAGCACTTTAAGTTTAAGTGTGATGCTATTAATAGATTTTGTTACATATTAAAGAACTAAAACAAACTTGTCTAAACACATTTTTTTTCCAGGTGTGCAGAGATGTCATAAAATATATCCCGTCTGGTCTCTCTATGTTATAAAATATATCCCGTCTCGTCTCTGCATGTTATAAAATATATACCTTCTCTTCTCTCCATGTTATAAAATATATCCCGTCTCGTCTCTGCATGTTATAAAATATATCCCTTCTCTTCTCTCCATGTTATAAAAGAAGTGATGAAAACAAACTTCTGGTATATACAAAAGTGTTGTCCACACAATTGCTATAAAATGTCTACCGACTCACTTCTCAGTTTCATAAACACTTTAGCTGTGATGTGTCCTCAGTGTCTAATATATTTGTCATTAACATAATGTGACATTTAATACATATTAGTATTACAAACCAATGACATTGTTATAACGTTGTTTATAACTTGCAGTTTATAAGGAGTCGAATTGGCTTAGTTTTTTAATAACCATATACCGGGTAATCAGATGTAAGTATAAATTCATATAAGCAACAAAGACAAGTGATGTGTTTTCATTTTCAAAATAATTTCAAACCGTTGATTAAAATCTGAATGGAAATCATCCAACTTCTGACAATAAGAAAGTATGACGTCATCTCTTATTTCTCTTACAGATAATATTTGGAAATGGCTGAATTCTCTTCGTCCAAAATTATTTTTTACAGAAGAATTTTCATCACACAAGCAGAAATGGCATATTTTTAAAAGAGGTTCAATTCATCAACTTGAAGCGGAAGATAAATTTAATTAAATTTTTAAACAATTCCATCATGTAAGAAATGTAACTTTTGGATTGCATTAAATTGCATTCAAGACTGAGTTAAATAGTTAAAGAAACATTTCTAAACAGACACCCAGGACAACAGACGAACTTCTGTATGAAGCTGCAAACGATTAAATTCTTAATCCTCTACAATAAAAGATAGTTTAAGTAATATGTCAGTCAATGATTTGCTTTTTTATTATGTAGATTTATTTTAATTAAATATGTTAATGAATTATGTAGGCACGCATTTAAATGTGTGGCAACCAAATGTTGACGATGGATTATACAGTGAACTGTGAATGTTGACGATGGATGATACAGTTTACTGTGAATTCATTCGGCAACTCATTTTTTTAATAATCAACCCTTGTAGCACCCACCATTGCTGGAGCATCATCTGTGACTATTGATACGAGTCATAATAAATGAGAAATTATCATGGAATCCCATGTCAATGAAGTTATTAAAAAATCAAACAAAACCTTAGGCTTTATAAAAAGAAACCTTTACAAATGTAATAAAGATATAAAACTAAAATGCTATCTCACTTTGGTGAGACCTGTACTAGAATATGCATCTTCTGTATGGGACCCATCCACCAAAGAAAACATTGATAAACTAGAACAAAAAAGCTGCCAGATTCATTACTGGAGAATATTCAAAACTGACTAGAATAACACCATTAGTTAAATCATTAAACCTTGAAACACTAGAGGATAGAAGAACCAAGAGTAAAGTAGTAATCATACATAAAGCAATTAACTCTAATTTAGAAATACAACACAAAGATAACTTAATACAACCCTCAGATAGACGTAAGGATAAAAACACCTGTCTTATTCCGTATACAAGAACAAACTCATACAAATTTTCTTTCTTCCCGTCCGGAATTTGGGCGTGGAATGGGTTGCCTGAAGAAACCAGGAAAGCCAACACTTTATCAACATTTAAAACTCTAATAAGAATGCAGGACTAAACACAAACCATAGATAAGCGTAGGACGCAATAATCTTCTGTATAGAAGGAGCGTCTGAAACAGATAAGATAAGATATTACTTAGTTAATTTTCTTCATTAAAAAAAAACAAAAAAACAATTCATCCAATAAATGAAATATTGATTCTCTTTTAGTTTTCAGTTTGTATAAAGCGGACAAATAAATATTCTTTGGAATTTTTTTTTGTTAACCGCACGTATGCTAAGAGTATTTTCCGATTTACTGACAAAGATGACTCATCTAACTAAATAGAAAATGAGATGTTATTAAATAGCTTCAGAATAAACCTACAACATCTTTAAATATTTCATTAATTCTTCTTTGCGGTGCAATTTTTGCTGAACAACAAATTCTTGATATTAACAGATGCTGGCTTGCGTAGCTCAGTACGTATTACTTCACTTACAGCCCGTTTTATTAGTTCTCCACCAATAGTATGAGGTTTTTTCCCCATTTAAAAATCATTAACGAAATTTTGTATGAAGCCAGCAAGCGATAGTCATCTTGTGTGTTGCGGTTGAAAAGATTTTTGTCAAAGTCAGTTGTTTAAATTTTTAAAAATCTTTTAGAGTTCGAAAAGAGGATACATCATTGTTCTTTGTTATCACCTAAATTTTAGTGAAAGCGTGAAAGGCTTTATAGCTTCGCGAATACATAAATCTAATTTTCTAGATATTTTCTTCTTTATTTGATGTTATCACCACCTCTTTAAAGTTATTCTCCGCCCCCCCCCCTTTTAAAAAAAATGCGTCACCTCACTCTATAGATTGCTGAAGCGCCCACCACTGTGCTAAGCCTTATGGAGAATAATACAACCCCGTAAAAACAAAGTTTTTGACTATAAATCCCTTATATATGAGACATAACTAAAAGTATTGATTATGTTCAAATTGAAACAGAAATTATCTCCCCTGGCTTTAAAACTGGTGGAAGGGGGGAGGGGGTGTGGACATGGACGGGTGGCGTCAACGCGTTAACTCAACTCCTGGTGTAAACCACCTGGTTTAAGCACGAGATCTGTTCACAGGTGGCTGGCCTGAAGTCAAGTGACCCGTAAAATGTAAACAATAGTGACCTCTACATATAAATAATATAAAAGCCCAAGTGGCTCACTCATTGGATGTGGAACGCTGAGGAACGATGTACAACAGTCTATAGCAGTTTTAAAAAATCGTGTGGTGATTAGCGCTGTAAAAATATTTAATATGACGTCATTGGTTGATCTTATATTTAACACGAGGTGTGCATCAAAAGGTGTGCAAATTAATTACAAATTAAAGACGCGCTGTAAAAAATATATTATATGACGTCATTGCTTTAGCTTATATCTTAATTTTGGAAAAAGGGAACGATGTAAAAATAGAATTTGAGGATTTATAATTATAAAATACTTTGTGTACATTTCAAGAAGTTTAATATTTCGTATTTATCAAACAAGGATAAGTTACTTGGGCTTTTGACAACAAAAGAAGTGGGCGCCGTAGGCGCCCTACAGACCCTATTATAAAATACTTTGTTTACCTTTCAGGAAGTTTAATATTACGTATTTATCATACAAGGACAAGTTAGCTGGGCTTTTGAAAAAGGTGGGCGCCGTAGGCGCCTTTAAAAAAAGCGGGCGCCGCAGGCGCCACGGCGCCGCAGCACAACCTAGTAGTTTATATAAGGATAAACTAAAAATGCATTTATTTAATTACGGTACGATCGATCGATCTGAAATTTTGATACGATGCATTGTTAGGTGACACGGGCCCGTGTGCCAAATTTCAGCTCGATTGGATCACGGTAAGTGGGTCATTTTTGACTTTTCTTTTTCCGCCCGCCCAAGACAGAGACGGCCGCGAAGTTAATATAAGGGATTTAATAAAACAAACCCGTAAAAACAAAGTTTTTGACTATAAATCCCTTATATATGAGACATAACTAAAAGTATTGATTATGTTCAAATTGAAACAGAAATTATCTCCCCTGGCTTTAAAACTGGTGGAAGGGGGGAGGGGGTGTGGACATGGACGGGTGGCGTCAACGCGTTAACTCAACTCCTGGTGTAAACCACCTGGTTTAAGCACGAGATCTGTTCACAGGTGGCTGGCCTGAAGTCAAGTGACCCGTAAAATGTAAACAATAGCGACCTCTACATATAGTTTATATAGATAAACTAAACATGCATTAATTTAATTACGGTACGATCGATCGATCTGAAATTTTGATACGATGCATTGTTATGTGACACGGGTCCGTGTGCCAAATTTCAGCTCGATGGCTTCACGGGAAGTGGGTCATTTTTGACTTTTCTTTTTCCGCCCGCCCGCCGAGCCCAAGACAGACAGTGAGAGAGAGAGAGAGACAGAGACGGCGGTGAAGTTAATATAAGGGATTTAATAAAACAAACCCGTAAAAACAAAGTTTTTGACTATAAATCCCTTATATATGAGACAGAACTAACAGTATTGATTATTTTCAAACATTTACAGACTGAATCTGTCTTAACTCAAGTTTGCTTCATAACCCTGGGGTGAGAGGGGAAAAGTCTGGTCACCGATTCGCTTGACCGAGCTCAGCGTGACACGTAAAATGTAAACAAAAGCGCCCCGGCGCTTCGACGGGTCGCGTCAACGCGTCTACTCAAACTTTCACGTGGCAAAAAAACAATAACAAATAGTGAATTTGAATTACATACCTCATATAAGGATAAACTAAAAATGCATTAATTTAATTACGGTACGATCGATCGATCTGAAATTTTGATACGATGCATTGTTAGGTGAGTCGGGTCCGTGTGCCAAATTTCAGCTCGATCGGATCACGGGAAATGGGTCATTTTCGACTTTTCTTTTTCCGCCCGCCGAGCCCAAGACAGACAGAGAGACAGAGACGCCGGTGAAGTTAATATAAGGGACTTAATAAAAACAACCCCGTAATAAAACAAACCCGTAAAAACAAAGTTTTTGACTATAAATCCCTTATATATGAGACATAACTAAAAGTATTGATTATGTTCAAATTGAAACAGAAATTATCTCCCCTGGCTTTAAAACTGGTGGAAGGGGGGAGGGGGTGTGGACATGGACGGGTGGCGTCAACGCGTTAACTCAACTCCTGGTGTAAACCACCTGGTTTAAGCACGAGATCTGTTCACAGGTGGCTGGCCTGAAGTCAAGTGACCCGTAAAATGTAAACAATAGCGACCTCTACATATAGTTTATATAGATAAACTAAACATGCATTAATTTAATTACGGTACGATCGATCGATCTGAAATTTTGATACGATGCATTGTTATGTGACACGGGTCCGTGTGCCAAATTTCAGCTCGATGGCTTCATTTTCGACTTTTCTTTTTCCGCCCGCCCGCCGAGCCCAAGACAGACAGAGAGACAGAGAGAGAGAGACGCCGGTGAAGTTAATATAAGGGATTTAAAAACAAAGTTTTTGACTATAAATCCCTTATATATGAGACATAACTCGTGAATGTTCATTCTCTTTTGGGTCGAGCCGCTAGGCTCTTAAGACCCTGTTCATTTTATCGCAAGCGAGCCTCATCAAGCCGGCATCGCCGTAGAGGTAATCCTCTGCAGGTACCGTTACTTCACCTTCCAAATCCCCGCACAGCTCGGGGCACTCTTCGAGTACGTGGGCCACCGTCTCTTCTGGGTGGCCACAAAGCCGACAGGCCAGTTCCCTTCTGGTGTTAAACTTGTACAGGTAGCTTCGTGTGGGACAATGTTCAGTTCTCATTCTAGTTATGAGCGTCT
Source organism: Ampullaceana balthica (assembly GCA_944989445.1). Taxonomy (NCBI): domain Eukaryota; kingdom Metazoa; phylum Mollusca; class Gastropoda; family Lymnaeidae; genus Ampullaceana; species Ampullaceana balthica. Next base: position 13,351 of record CALYLW010002612.1, on the reverse strand, counting down.
GATTGCTACGTCCGATTTTCCACCAGGAATCGCTTTTGCTCGGTCGCGGCATGTACTGGAATACTTTTCTGGCCGTGCTTCCAGATGCCCAGCCCTGGAGCCATTTTTCTCGGAAATGGTCCTTAAGCCACGATCTGACCCCCAGCTGGGTCATCGGGCGATCGGGTTCTATGGTTCATGAGACATAACTAAAAGTATTGATTATGTGCAAATTGAAACAGAAATTATCTCCCCTGGCTTTAAAACTGGTGGAAGGGGGGGAGGGGGGTGTGGACATGGACGGGTGGCGTCAACGCGTTTACTCAACTCCTGGTGTAAACCACCTGGTTTAAGCACGAGATCTGTTCACAGGTGGCTGGCCTGAAGTCAAGTGACCCGTAAAATGTAAACAATAGCGACCTCTACATATAGTTTATATAGATAAACTAAAAATGCATTAATTTAATTACGGTACGTTCGATCGATCTGAAATTTTGATACGATGCATTGTTAGGTTAGACGGGTCCGTGTGCCAAATTTCAGTTCGATCGGATCATGGGAAGTGGGTCATTTTTGACTTCTGTTTTTCCGCCCGCCGAGCCCAAGACAGAGAGAGATGATGACAGACAGAGACGGCCGCGAAGTTAATATAAGGGATTTAATAAAAACAACCCCGTAAAAACAAAGTTTTTGACTATAAATCCCTTATATATGAGACATAACTAAAAGTATTGATTATGTGCAAATTGAAACAGAAATTATCTCCCCTGGCTTTAAAACTGGTGGAAGGGGGGAGGGGGTGTGGACATGGACGGGTGGCGTCAACGCGTTAACTCAACTTCTGGTGTAAACCACCTTGTTTAAGCACGAGATCTGTTCACAGGTGGCTGGCCTGAAGTCAAGTGACCCGTAAAATGTAAACAATAGCGATCTCTACATATAGTTTATATAGATAAACTAAACATGCATTAATTTAATTAAGGTACGATCGATCGATCTGAAATTTTGATACGATGCATTGTTAGGTGAGTCGGGTCCGTGCGCCAAATTTCAGTTTGATCGGATCATGGGAAGTGGGTCATTTTTGACTTCTGTTTTTCCGCCCGCCCGCCCGCCGAGCCCAAGACAGACAGACAGAGAGAGAGAGAGAGAGAGAGAGAGACGCCGGTGAAGTTAATATAAGGGATTTAAAAATGAAATAGCCACAATAAAACTTGTTTACATCGAGCTCCGTCTATACTGGTGGTGGTAGAAACCTATTAATTCATTGAAATGTTATCCCTTACTAAAGGGATCGAAGACAAGTAGCTTGCCACTTAGATAAACAAAATTAACAAATGAAAGTGCAGATACCTGCTTCTCATCAATTAGCCAAAGCAATGCATGACGGTAAATGCATTAAATTTATAGTTGACTTAAATTTAGGAAACTAGGTTTCTAAAAATGTATTCACCCTTTGAATAATAAAAAAAGTATACATGTTATTTATTTACCAGCAATACAAAGTGTATGCGATACAAAATAAGTAATAATATGTCGTATAGACTTATAGATTGTAATTTTAACGAAGTTAAAGAAAATAATATTATGTTCTTCTTATTGATACCGCCGCTTATATTGTCTCAATTACATTATCATATTAGGTTAAGTTTATAGCGGTGCATTTTAGTGCGGCGTGCATGGAAAATACAGATTAATTGCATGTCAGATATTACAATATATAATATTTTAATTTGTAAATGTGCCCTTATATGTTTTATGTGAGTTCAAACTTGGGTCACCGCCGAAATACTTAATATACGATGTGAAAGTACGAGAATAAATAAATATTTGCAATTAACATCCGAAATAAATTTCACCATAATGATTTTTTTAAAGAAAATTTTTTACAAATATATTTTAATCTGTATATCCATGATAAATTCCCACACAGTGGTAAGTATGTCACATGGACCAAGTAACTGAGCGTTGAATGAGTTAATGTATAAACACAGTGGTAAGTTTGTCACATGGACCAAATAACTGATAGTTGAATGAGTTAATGTATAAACACAGTGGTAAGTTTGTCACATGGACCAAGTAACTGAGCTTGAATGAGTTAATGTATAAACACAGTGGTAAGTTTGTCACATGGACCAAGCACCTGAGCTTTGAATGAGTTAATGTATAAACACAGTGGTAAGTTTGTTACATGGACCAAGTAACTGAGCTTTGAATGAGTTAATGTATAAACACAGTGGTAAGTTTGTTACATGGACCAAGTAACTGAGCTTGAATGAGTTAATGTATAAACACAGTGGTAAGTTTGTTACATGGACCAAGTAACTGAGCTTGAATGAGTTAATGTATAAACACAGTGGTAAGTTTGTTACATGGACCAAGTAACTGAGCTTGAATGAGTTAATGTATAAACACAGTGGTAAGTTTGTTACATGGACCAAGTAACTGAGCTTGAATGAGTTAATGTATAAACACAGTGGTAAGTTTGTTACATGGACCAAGTAACTGAGCTTGAATGAGTTAATGTATAAACACAGTGGTAAGTTTGTTACATGGACCAAGTAACTGAGCTTGAATGAGTTAATGTATAAACACAGTGGTAAGTTTGTTACATGGACCAAGTAACTGAGCTTGAATGAGTTAATGTATAAACACAGTGGTAAGTTTGTTACATGGACCAAGTAACTGAGCTTGAATGAGTTAATGTATAAACACAGTGGTAAGTTTGTTACATGGACCAAGTAACTGAGCTTGAATGAGTTAATGTATAAACACAGTGGTAAGTTTGTTACATGGACCAAGTAACTGAGCTTGAATGAGTTAATGTATAAACACAGTGGTAAGTTTGTTACATGGACCAAGTAACTGAGCTTGAATGAGTTAATGTATAAACACAGTGGTAAGTTTGTTACATGGACAAGTAACTGAGCTTGAATGAGTTAATGTATAAACACAGTGGTAAGTTTGTTACATGGACCAAGTAACTGAGCTTGAATGAGTTAATGTATAAACACAGTGGTAAGTTTGTTACATGGACCAAGTAACTGAGCTTGAATGAGTTAATGTATAAACACAGTGGTAAGTTTGTTACATGGACCAAGTAACTGAGCGTTGAATGAGTTAATGTATAAACACAGTGGTAAGTTTGTCACATGGACAAGTACCTGAGCGTTGAATGAGTTAATGTATAAACACAGTTGTAAGTTTGTCACATGGACTAAGTACTGAGCGTTGAATGAGTTAATGTATAAACACAGTGGTAAGTTTGTCACATGGACCAAGTAACTGAGCGTTGAATGAGTTAATGTATAAACACAGTGGTAAGTTTGTTACATGGACCAAGTAACTGAGCTTGAATGAGTTAATGTATAAACACAGTGGTAAGTTTGTCACATGGACTAAGTACTGAGCTTGAATGAGTTAATGTATAAACACAGTGGTAAGTTTGTCACATGGACCAAGTACTGAGCGTTGAATGAGTTAATGTATAAACACAGTGGTAAGTTTGTTACATGGACCAAGTAACTGAGCTTGAATGAGTTATGTATAAACACAGTGGTAAGTTTGTTACATGGACCAAGTAACTGAGCTTGAATGAGTTAATGTATAAACACAGTGGTAAGTTTGTACATGGACCAAGACTGAGCTTGAATGAGTTAATGTATAAACACAGTGGTAAGTTTGTTACATGGACCAAGTAACTGAGCTTGAATGAGTTAATGTATAAACACAGTGGTAAGTTTGTTACATGGACCAAGTAACTGAGCTTGAATGAGTTAATGTATAAACACAGTGGTAAGTTTGTTACATGGACCAAGTAACTGAGCTTGAATGAGTTAATGTATAAACACAGTGGTAAGTTTGTTACATGGACCAAGTAACTGAGCTTGAATGAGTTAATGTATAAACACAGCTGTAAGTTTCTCACGATAGGTCGTTGTCTGCTTCTACCCTTAAAATAGGTCTTTATTTGCCTCTACCCTAACGATAGTTCTTTGTTTGCTTCTACCCATTACGAGAGGCATTCATCTAAGTAAGATTGTGGCCCATACAAAGACCTTACACGTGAGTTCAGAGGTCAAGCATGCTCACTCAGTGAGTCACTGTGTATTTTTTAACAACTAAATACGACCCGCAGCGTAGCAAACGCCGTAGACTTGCTTAAAGATTGTGCTAGGAAATGGGGGAAAGAACGGACACAAACAGCAGCACGAAGAAAGAGAACAAAGCGAGTGGACGTCGGGGGTGGGGAGAAACCGCCGACGCATTTTTGGTCTGGAGATATGTGCCCTGCGGTTGTTGTTACCTGCCCTTAACCCTGCACCATCATCACTTGCCAATCATAAACTGTGATGCTATACTCTAGCGAGGGCCATTCGTCATTTAGTCGCGTCTTGTGCTTGTCCAAATTTCGTGTGTAATTTGTCGCCTACCTGTGTGCTGCCGGGCCGTGCGACAGGGAGCTTCTTTGGCCTGCCCGAGCGCTGATTGAAATAACATATATGTTCTCATTAAATAGAGAATATTATATTTTGTTAACTCAAAAAAGTACGAAATGACAAAATAATAGACATGATTTTGTGAATTTTGTGTTGTTGAAATGTTAAAACAAAAATTGGTTGGTGTTGATAAGATGTGAATATGTCCTTTAGGTACAACCATTGTAAGTGTTTCAGCTTTAACGTTAAACAAAATGATGGTTTCAACGTTTATCTTTCTAACATCTAAATATAAACTCAACAGGTTTCATCGGGTTATAAATGTATATGTAAATTAAACATACTAATAATTCAAAGAAAAGCTTGGCAAGGGAATTAATATTGAACATTCAGGACGAGAGATAAGTAAAGAAAATGTCACACACAATTTGTTGAAGTAGGGAGTTGGAGAAATAATTCCCTTCTCTGAGTAAGGAAAACATAGAAGCGTACTTCATAAGGACATAGAAAATATATGGATGGCCTTGTACAGTCTGGAGTAAGGGACAATTGTTCCACATTACGACTATTTAGACCTGTATGATAGATGGACGGTCTTGTACAGTCTAGGGTAAGGGATAATTGTTCCACACTACGACTATTTAGATCTGTATGATAGATGGACGGTCTTGTACAGTCTGGGGTAAGGGACCATTGTTCCACATTACGATTATTTAGATCTGTATGATAGATGGACTGTCTTGTATAGTCTGGGGTAAGGGATAATTGTTCAACACTACGACTATTTAGATCTGTATGATAGATGGGCAATTATTCCACACTACGACTATTTAGATCTGTATGATAGATGGGCAATTATTCCACACTAAGACTATTTAGATCTGTATGATAGATGGACTGTCTTGTACAGTCTGGATTAAGGAACAATTGTTCAACACTACGACTATTTATACATGTATGATAGAAGAAAAGAAATACGACTGTTTTTTCTTAGGGTCACAGAAACATTGGACATGTGTTTATCCTCTGTAGTCGTAAAAAACTAAGGATTGTGTAATGCTGTTGGTTTATTTTATTTTCACGAGAATGGTGACATGGAGACAAGATCTCAAAATTAATGCTTAGAGTTTGATTATTTCGGTTCAATTTATTCAACTCATATTAAAATGACTTATCATGACCTTTTCTTCCAAAAGTGTCGAAGCACACATTTGTAGATAAGTACATCACAAAATAAACTAATTATCTTTACTTTGTACTGATAAACAATCTTTTTTTAAAAGTATTTTTTAAAATTATAAAATGAAATTAATTTTTAGGCTAAATATATATACACAAATTAATAAACTAAGAAAATATTAGATAAAAGTTACAGCTTTTTAAAAACGTTTTACAGATTCGAAAAATACTACCAATTAGTATTCGATATCATGTATCATAAAAAAAAACAAAAAAACCTTTAATATCACTGTATCAAAATGCTCCATTGAAATCATAATGGTTTAACACAGTATGGTATATTGTTAGTGTGTTTTCTCGTTTCTGAAGCCACATGTAAGTATTTATACGAACCGAGACATACGGTTGTTGTGTCAGGCATATGTATGATTATATAGGCAAGAGGGGATTAAGATTTATAATTTAATGGCTGCAGATTCGGTACTAATTCATTTTATTTTAAAAATTGTAATTAAAAATGTATTCAATCGTTTCAAAACATTCTTTCATTTGTGTAAATCTGTTACGTCCCTTGTGTGTGTCTGGATTACCAAAGCAATTACTATAACTCTAGACACGAAAATTCAATCTTTTCACCATATCATGCATTTTTTAAACCATGTCATAGAGCGTCACTTAAACATTGTAGTTGCTTCAAAAAGAGACATGTACATGTTTAGGTTCTACGAAATAACATTTTATAAATTAATTTAAGAACAAAATTTAATAAAAACTAAGCATTAATCAGATTATATAAAATTTATACAAACAAACAAGTTTTAACCATATAAATGTACACATTAGAAATCATTTCGTTGGTAAATGAGGGAACTGTTCCTTTAGGACTATGTTAAATTGCCGGGAATAAGTTTTATTTCTCGTCAGCGCTGCACCACAAAGCACCGGTGCTGTTGTATTTAATTTGAAGTTTTAATTGAAATAAAATTATCTTGCAAATTAAATATACGGATCGTAATATCTCTGTTATATCTCTGAAATTTAACCGATGTTAAAAAAAATAATAAGACAATTTTCTCATTATTCTTGGCACTTAAGTTGTTTCATTTTCAAGACAACTACTAAGTTGGTCGATAGCGGTGCTTTTTAGTGCGGCGTTCACTGGAAAATACATTTTGATTGCACGTCATATGTGGCAATAAAAAGTCTTTAAATTTGTAAATGTTCTCTTTTATGTATATGGGAGTTCTAACTTGATGAAAAGTTTAAATTTAAATGTGATGAACGTATATTTTATAATGTATTGTATAATTTACTGAACTAAAAACTATTATTATTATACAAAATAATCTAGCTGACAGACAACACTATCGATAAGACAACTCTAACATAAATACAACATTTAACAATCAGAAAAGTCTAACAAACTGAGAGACAACACTTACAATCAAACAACTCTTACAGGCAGGCAGACAACACTAACAAACAGACAACTTTTACATACAGACACTAACACTCATATGTCTCTTATAGACAGACAACACAAACCATCAGACAAATCTAAAAGACACACAATTATAACAATCACACATATCTTACAAACTGCGAGACAACATTAACAATCAGACAGCACTAACAGACATACAATCATGACATAAAACACTAACTTAATCATTTGTTTGTGACATAAAACCGAGAATTGATAACAGACAGAGATAACCCCTATCAACCCAACTTTTTAATTCATGACAAACGATTGTCTCGTAATGACGTAATTGAGAAAATATGTTGACTTTATTAAGAGTTAAGAGTATTATATGACATAATTGTATATTTACCACTAAGTTGTCGACTTAGTGCCTAGAGCTAGAACACCCACAGCGCACATTCGTCAGTACTTAAAGATCAACTCAAAGTGCACATTAGTCATTGCTTAAAGACGTACTCAGCAGCGCCACTCAAAAGACAGGCAATTCACGTCATAGTAATTGTCAACTTTTATTTTAAATGTAGTCAATAATATAACCCAACCGTGTTTGATATTAACTTTAGCCTATCAAAAGTTGCTCTGCTTTTAGCCTGGGATCCCGTTCATATTTACTTTTAATCAACACTTTCATGTATGTTCAGGTAAATAGTTTCCAACCTAAGTATTTTCTTCAATGTTCAATTTTTAAATTCACTCCCTCCAACCAAAAAATAAAAATAAATCCCAGACAGTCTTTTCTCCACTAATTTTAAGTCCCCAGCTTTTTATCACTGCATAACTGAGTGGGAGAAAATACTATTTTTTCCCAAAATAGCTCCAGTAATAACATTTTCAATTATCTCTATATATATTTCTCTTAAATGACAATGTCCAAACGAGCATGACGCATGACCTTCTGACCGTCACTGGGGTCGACGGATAACAGTTCGCAAGCGTGGTGGGATGAAAAGAAAAATAAAAGTGGGGGGGGGAATAGCAACAATGCTTCTTGAGTTCACTTCCGTTGTTCTCTCAGAGTATAACATATGATTCGTAGTGTAGTGGTTATAACGTCCGCCTTGCAAACAAAAAGTCCTGCGGAACAATTATCAAAAAAATAATTATTTTCTTTCAGTCCGTTCTTTTCCCCATTTTTTTTTGTTGCGAACATGACTACTCCCTAAGGTTCGCAAATCACATTTAATGGTTGGCAAGGGATGGTAGTAAAGGGTAGGGGGCAGGAAATACAACTGCTGTGCACATATCTCCACGTTTAGTCGCTTTTATTTCATTACTTCGTCCTGCTGTTTATGTCCGTTCTCTCACCCACCCCCTGCTCTTTGAACTATCTATGATGAGTAAGTCTGCGGCGTATGCTACACCACGGGTCGTAACTTGTGCTCTTATAAACACACTGTTGCAAGCCATATTAGAAAAAAAAAGTTTGATCTGGCGTTCTATAAACAGAACATGACCTAATGTGTTACGACGCTTTCCTTTCTTAGAAATGGCAAGTTCTATTATTGGGTACCAGCTAGCTGACCTTGCCAACCAAACGTTATGATGAGTGACAGAATCATGTATGTCCATCACTGTGTTAAATTTACTGTTCAGCTAATCCAAAGTGTCGTCTGATGTCAGCGATCACTGCCACGCTCAGATCCTGCTATAATGCGTCACGGCTCATGGCACGAAGATTGCGTATACATCTTTAAACTCAGTGGGAGGGAGGGGGGAACAACCCAAGATGACAATTATTAAAACAGTTATTTGAGGACAGTTCTTCAGTTATAGTTGCAGGTTTAACAATCCGATCGCTAGGCCTGTGCATTACCCGATCATTAATGTTTCCTTGCTTGTGCTTCGCTTGATTTACAGAAAAACAAGGAACTGCATTCTAAAGTATTACAGTATTTAAAGGGTAAATATATATTTTAAATTAAAATTTACTGCCAATACTTAAAACTAGATACGACCCGCGGCGTAGCATACGCCGCAGACTTGCTCATCATAGACAGTGCAAAGATCGGGGGGGGGGTGAGTACGGACACAAACAGCTGCACGAAATAATGAAAAAATTACAAGTAAACGTGGAGACATGCGCACTGAGGTTGTTTGTACCCGCCCCCCTCTTTATTACTACCCTGCCTCAAACATAAACTAAGAGTGGCCGACCCTAGCGAGGGTTAGTCATGTTTAGGTTTGTTAATTGCGTGTGTTTTTTTTTGGCAAATCGATTATCGATCATGTAACTCTGATTTTAAAACAATTATTTTTATATAGCTGCCTTCATAGAAATTAAGAGTGTACCGGTGTAACAGGCCAGATTAAACCCCTGACCAGAATATACCCAGGTATAATCTGGCCTAGGCCAGAATATACCCCCGGGGTTAAACTGGCCTAGGCCATAATATACCCCCTCAGGCCAGAATATACCCCTTTGACAACATGGGGATATATAGTAAAAAATTATTGAATGACTTTTAGACTTTCTCTTAATGTTTTAGCTCTGTCAAAGAAATTAAACTCTATTCTTAAGTAGCAAAATTGTTTTAATAAAAATATTTTATAATTATTATTTTATTTTACAATGAATGAAAGTGAAAAGAGCATTACATTTTATTTGAAAATGGTGATGTCGTTGTCTCGTTTTTAAAATATGAAATCTCATATAATTTCGACGATTCAAAATCAAAAGTTACAGTGTATGCAAATATATATGAAATCAGCGGTTTTTTATTTTTTAATTTTTTTTATTTAACATTAACTTAATCAAGACTACATGATTATTTAAAAAAAAATAAGTTACGAGTGGTTTTATTTGTTGCTTTTCAAACGCGTGCGAACACTTTGGATTCCTTACCATGATCTTATCTTATCATTTACAGACAATACTTCTATACAGCAGATTATTACGTCCTACGCTTATCATTGGTTTATATCTAGTTTTGAATTTGTATTAGAGTTTTAAATGTTGATAGTGTTAGTTTCAAATGTTGATAGTGTTGGTTTTAAATGTTGATAGTGTTGGTTTTAAATGTTGATAGTGTTGGTTTTAAATTTTGATAGTGTTAGTTTTAAATGTTGATAGTGTTGGTTTTAAATGTTGATGTGTTGGTTTTAAATGTTGATAGTGTTAGTTTTTCTGTTGATAGAGTTGGTTTTAAATGTTGATAAAGTGTTAGTTTCAAATGTTGATAGTGTTGGTTTTAAATGTTGGTAGAGTTGGTTTTAAATGTTAATAGTGTTGGTTTTAAATGTTGATAGTGTAGGTTTTAAATGTTGATAGTGTTTGTTTTAAATGTTGATAGTGTTTGTTTTTACTGTTGATAGAGTTGGTTCTAAATGTTGATAGAGTTAGTTTTCCTGGTTTCCTCAGCCAAGCCATTCCCCACTTTGATTCAAGTTGTCATGTAGTTGTTATGTAGATGTTATGTAGTTGTTACGTAGTTGTCATTTAATTGTCATCTAGTTGTTATGAATTGCCAGTGTTCACGTGTTGAATAATAATTACTTTATCTGTGATGAGGATATGGTTGTCCTCTGTTCCTGTCAGAATGTAACTTATGGCCCTGAAGTAACCTTCCCTCCCCCATTTAATATGTACACCTTGGTTGTTCAAGATCTCGAATGCGGCCATAATATACACACTTGTCAAAAGTAAGGCCAAGAGTTGTGCTAAGACGCTTTCTTCTTGAAATTGTTAGTGGGTTAAAAGTCCTAAACTGCATTTGTTTTGAGACAGGTTGTATCACGATGATATCTTTTTCTTCACATGTGCTTTCTTGTTCCTTTTGTAGTATGCTCCCATTGACATTACCGTTAACAGAGCCATCAGGGAACTGTTTGGGTAAAGAGACATGTTAATTGCTGTAAACTGCTACGTTACTGACATTGTCGGTGTTTCTTAGTATTTTGTCAGTCGATATATTCTTTAGCTACACTCTTCCCTTGTTTAATGATTCTACCACGAGGTAGGGACCAATCCATCATGGTTCCAAGATTTATATTTACGCTTTTAAACAGAAGTTAGGCTGGTTTATAATAAAATTAAAAGGCGTGACGAGATCAGAGGTTCTTTTAAATACAGATTAAACGGAACACAATCCGTGCTTCATAACAATAGATAAATGCATAGAAAGCGGACAATCCAACGTTGGCGGAATCCAACAAGGATGACCGTACTGTTTTAAGAGTAACACGGGTAAAAATAAATTGCGCTGATTTAAAAAATAACAATAATTTGCGCTACTGGAATAAAGGTTTCTTTTGTATGTCTTAAGACGCCGCAAAGGCAAACCGAGCTACAGACAAAGGTTCGGAAATACGACAAGCAACATTGGGAGAAGTTCAGCGATGTTTCCCACACTTTAGTCGGCCTATTCTTTTAACTATTTTGCAGATCAGTGTATATTCTGACAGATTTGTTAAAAAAGGGAAAGTGCCATGATATGTTTAATTCAAAAAATGAAGATAGCCATAAACCGTGGTTGCTAATAACATTTAAAATGTATACGAGGAAAAAAAACAAACATTCATGCATAATTTAATTCAATACTTTTTAAAAAATCTTTATTGACATACTCAAAATAATTAAACGTAATGATTTGATTAATACGCGAGGTACACGAAAAAAATGTTCGCAAGTGTTTGAAAGGCTATAACTATAGTCCCTATCGTGCTTAAATTACTTTTTAAAAAAAATCAATTCATGTATTGTTTGAATTATTCAACTATAAAATTTTAAAAAAAAACGCTGATTCCATCTAGACTAGTGTAGACTGTAACTTTAAGATAAAAAGTGACCGACCTATCAGACATCGCAATAAAAGAAATTATTTTATTATTGTTATTTTATTGTTATTAAAACATCTTTCATACCTAAGAAATGAGTTTAAATTCTCTGACATAGCTAAAACTCTTAATAGAATGTCTATATAGTCATTCAGTCAGTTTTTACTATATATCCTCATGTTGTCAAAGGGGTATATTCTGGCCTGGAGGGGTATAATCTGGCCTAGGCCAGTTTAACCCCCGGGGTATATTCTGGCCTAGGCCAGTTTATACCCGGGTATATTCTGGTCGGGGGTTTAATCTGGCCTGTAACACCGGATTTCACCTGCGGCTCCGGCAAACTCGGAATCAGGTCATATTTACAAATCCAGCACTCGCAGAAATTTGCTTCTAAAATCCAATATTCAGCCAAGTTTTAATTTTTTTTTGTTTATTATTATTTATTTTTTTTTGCTTTTAAGTTTTATACATTTTACAAAAGAATAAAAATAAATAGTTATTGATTCTTTACTTTATCCAAATTATACCGTATTTGTTTCAATTATGTCTTGATCGTTTCATCATTTGTTTTTATATTTTGTTTTGTAATTTAAATAGAATCAAGGGAAATAATGTATTTCAAAATATATTATTTCTTTTATATAGCGTTAAAAATCATAGGTTTGTTATAATTTGTTTTAATCATAAATGCTTTTTACTACTTAAAATAGTTATGAAATTCAACAGTATGCCTTACTGTCAACGTCTATATTATTTTTGTATAGCCATTTGCTTAATTTGTCAAAACCATTGTATTTCCGACATTCCTGCAAATTTATATGTTTTGTTCATTTAAATCATAACGCGAAATTTCCAGCATCTCCTCTACTTATATAAAGTGTAAAGCACTTTCCTTCGTACATTTAGTGTGAAACTTATTGATCTATTTTAACTCAGGTTTCCATGTGAAACTTATTGATCTATTATAACTCACGTTTCCAACCTATTGTTCCCCACCCCACAAAGTGGGTAGCAAACTTATATATTGGACACAAGATGTTTACAATACAGCAAATTCTACACGTGTAAACTCGTTCTCGTACATATAAATACATCTCATATTGACGCCGATTAGACAGGTTATAAGATGATTACTACTATGGCATCCGTCCATCCTCATGGGATGATGGCGTTTCTTCCTGCTCCTCTACCCCCCTTCCCCTTTCTCCTGGCCCTCTTCTCCTCGCTCCTGGCTGTAAGGGAAGCTTCCGCGACTTGAATGCCCTCACGCACTTTTGCCCGCCAGGAGGTGCGCTCCTCAGCAATGGTCTCCCACATTTTATGGTCAGTCTGCGCCAGAGTCATGTCTTTCTTGCAGACATACTTGAAGCGCAAACAAGGGCGTCCTCTCTTCCGCATACCGGTTGCCAGCTCGAAGTAAAGCAAGGCTCTTGGAATGCGCTCCGAGCTCATCCTGTGGACATGTCCCAACCACCGCAGGTGCCTCTCACTCAGG
>CALYLW010002611.1:23-39300 GCA_944989445.1 Ampullaceana balthica | reverse complement strand
ACAGGCTAAACAATGGAATTCTCTACCATTACACATTCGCAGTATTCCAAAATTTAAGGCCTTCAATACTGCAGTAAACACATCTGTTCAAACTTTACTTCCAAAATTAATAAATATTTCTTCTGATGATAAACGTAGCTTAAGTGTAACGTACGGTCATTTATGTGGTTGTTTGGACGTGAATTTTTATTGAATGCATTGATACTTATATGTATGTTATATTTATGTGAATATTCGTGAGCCCAGGTTCTTACTGGTTCACAACGCTATATACATTATCAATTTATTATTATTATAATTATCTATCAGGTCCTTAACTTCAACTTTTCTCCTTTAAATAGGAATACAAAATCCATGAAACATTTTTTTCTTTTCTTTTAAACTGTTTTCCTTTAGTTCAATAAGAACAAAATAGTGTAAGCCAAAGGTGTTGCTGTTAATTTCATCATAATGTGCGCAATCATCATATATATATTTACCCTCAATTATGTATAGCTGTGGCAAGGGACATCACTGTGCTTTTTTTTTAAAATTGAAAATATAGACTTAAAATCATAATCATTTTGGTTTTCAGATTACCATTAACCAAACAACGGACGAACCTTTGACGTCAGCATTTCTGTTGTCAACAGTGCTGACTGACTCAAAGAGTAATTTTTTGGTGCAGTAATTTGGTGCGCTGCTTTCTAAAATTAGTTAAAAAACGTGTTGTGATTAGCACTGTAAAAAAATATATGATATAAGTACTTTAAGTACATTTCGGAAATATTTAATTTCCATCACGTTAGGATCAGTTACTTGGGCTTTTGACCCAAAAATAAGTGGGCGCTTTAGGCGCCCAACAATCCCTATTACAAATTACTTTGTTTACATTTAAGGAAGTTTAATATTACGTATTTATCATACTATGACAAGTTAGTTGTGCTTTTGAAAAAGGTGTGCGCCCTAGGCGCCCTAAAAGAAGTTGGCGCCGCAGAAGCCACGGCGCCTCAGCACAACCAAGTATTCCAAGATTATAGTACTAAATATGTCAAGGTATGCAACATAAAAAAAAACATATCACAAATATGCATTAATTCATGTGATTGTAAATGTACACCTAAATCATATGTTTTTGTTTTTGTATTGTAAATGAACTCTCAAAGAAAACGTTTCCATTGTCATCATTTTTGCTCGTGAAAACAGGACTTAAATTTAGTGCTACTGAGACATTGACAAACATACTAAAATGGGGGATATGGTGTTTTAAAGAAGTGATGTTAAATATTCGTTTTGTGCAATGTTCCCTTTAAGCTGCGCGGCCGCGCAGCTATCTGACCGACGCCCGGAGGAGTTTAGAATCGCGACGATGCAAATTGAGTAAAATATTGCACAAACAATGGATGCTTCGCAGCTTTGCACACTAGTTTTGAACGCAATATCCCTTGGGAAATGTCTGTGCACATGTGAGCTTGCACATGCAACTCCTCTTGAACCATACCAGATAGAGGGCTAACGTCTTTTGCAAATGTGTTAAGGAGGTTCCAACGATGTGCATCGGCCAAAAAAAATACAAAAAGATTTCCTGGATTTCTTGGAAAATAAAAAGAAAATCCCCGAAATAATAGTATTATGTCTATTTTTCGCCAACCATAACATCTATTATGTTAAAACAAACGCCAAACAATAGCTAATATTTACAACAATGTTGGAGAAGTAATTTTTTGAAAACTATCTTTTCGTTCGACTCCCGTAGTTTCGGCACCAATTTGTAGATAGCAATTGTTTTGTTTAGTTCCAAATTAATTGATTTGATAATATGATCTAGAATGATAGTGAATGGGGTTTTCCCGCTTTGTGAATGCTTATGTTCGATTTTTGAGTGGTGCGCATTATATTGACACATTCTTGGTGTGATGTAGCGTGAGGGGATATGACGTCATATTGTATTTTAGTTTAAGAATTAATTATTTGAATTGATTTTTAATGTAATCTAGAATCATTTGCCTTAAATACAAAAATCGTAAATTCCTGGTTGGAAAATGCGTTTAAATACTCATTCGAGTTTTATTACTTGTTTTAATTTGCACAAGGACTAACGAACCTTAGAATTAACTTTGACGTGTAGTATAATAAACATAACTATTTAATACTTTTGGAGAATGAAAAAGAGAGACAATAATGTGTTTTTGTAATAAATAAAATAATTTCAAGAAGATATGAAATAATTATCTTGTTTACCATGCTTAAGGCTTCTCCATGTCATTCAGTCTTGAAGACTAAACTTGTTGTCTCACAAGGCAAACTTCGTGATCCTAATTAGAGGATTATTATTAAGAAAATTATTTCTGTCTTAGACCATACTAAGAGTTGTAAACTAATATATGACAAGACAAAAAAAATCTTGCTACATATCTATTTTCTGTACCATCAAGGTGAACGACTTGCACAGAAGACTTAGAAATTATAAGGTGTAACATAAGAGCAGAAATAAGGAGTTCCAGTGATTGAGTTTTACATGATTGTATCTCTTGTACTTTAACATATATCTGTAATCAGGGCTGGACCACTAAGTTTTACATGATTGTATCTCTTATATTTTAACATATATCTGTAATCAGGGCTGCACCACTAAGTTTTACATGATTGTATCTCTTGTATTTTAACATATATCTGTAATCAGGGCTGGACCACTAATCACCGGTATTGACAACTTATATTTTAAACTGTATTTTAAAAAAACTTATTTTACAAGAAAAATGAGAATATATTAAAACTAAATAAAAATTAATTATGTTTAATGTTATTTGAAAAAATATTAAATGTCATATTCCATGTCAATTTAATAAACGTTTTTGAAAAACTACTACAAATGTAAAATTTTCCAGTCTTCTCTAATACTTTATAAGTTTGTCTAACTGCTATGATACGCGTTATTACTTTCCAGTCTTCTCTAATACTTTATAAGTTTGTCTAACTGCTATGATACAAGTTCTTATTTCATCCTTCTCTTAGCAGTTCGTGGTCTAGTTATTTGGCTAATTAAAATCATACAAAATATTGAAGAAAAATCAAATGATGCACAATTTAATAACATAAACAAACAACCTCAAGGCTTTAATCATAACACGTTATCAAACTGTCACAGTTGTCTACAGTCTCTAAGTAGGAACGTAGAGTATTTAATATGCCAATATACTTGAGAAAACTTATCTACTGCAATAAATAACAATATTTTCATTAAAAAAAATAATTAACTTTTAAAAGTAAATTAAAATGAGATACGACATTGGGCAATAATTTGCATATAACTTAAATTTATCAAATAAATTGAACTTTATATGGTCAAATAACGTTTTTAATGTCTTTATTTTATAATTATTAAAACAATGATATTATTTCATTTTTTAATATTTTATATAATTTTTCTAATTGTATATTGGATGCTAAATCTAATGCGACGTGGTGAATAATACAAAATTTATCATATTCTAGTGGCATACCACTGTATTTCGCTCACTACAAAAAGGGATAAATCTATGTATATATATATAATTCTCTACATCGCCCGACCATGCGGAACTCCACGCACGCACCTAAATGAGCATGAGCAAGTAAACATAACGAATGACCCTCGCTGGGGTCAACTAATCACAGTTAACGGTTGGTAAACGAAGGTAGTGGAGGGGTGGGGCATGTCTTGAGACCAGCAATGATTTTTTATATTGACTTTCGTTGTTCCTTCACAGTGTGCATGTATTTCGTAGTGTAATGCTTATTACATCCGCCTGACATGCGGGAAATCTTAGGTTCAAGCCAAAGCGGCAATATAATTTTTAAAAATGCTTAAGCCCGTTCTTTTCCCCCCTTTCTTAGCGAACATAAACACCGATTTGTATGTCATGTGAAAAATCTTCGTTCAATCTTATATTAATTCCTTCCCCAGGTAACTGTCTGTTTCTATTGGTCGCATATTTCTGGGAAAAGTTCATGGACAAATTGTTGCTCTCCAACTTGGCTTCATGACTGCAATATTTGTTTCTCAACATTGACATATAACTTCAGCGACGAGCTCTCCGTTTTTCTCAGTGACGGAAACGTAGTCATACACTCTCAACAATACGCTCAGTACATTAATACTTCAGGAGTATATGGTGACAAAGCAGAAATTGTGGCAATGTCCGAAATGCTTCCCAAAAATGCTTCGGTGATCCCCCAACGTTCACTCGCGTTGTTCCCATTTGTTCGTGCTACTGTTTGTGTTCCTTCTCCCCCTCCCCTTTTTTCTTTGCACTATCTATGAGCAAGTCTGCGGCGGATGCTACGCTGCGGGGCGTCTAGTGGTAATTAATTTGATATAAACAATATAAAAGCCCAGGTCCCTGTCTGTCTGTCTCCATCTATAACGCTGAGGGACATAGTCCATAGCGGTTAAAAAAGAACATTATTTTTTAAATTGAAAATATGCACTTAAAATCATAATCATTTTGGTTTCGAGATTATCAGAACGTGTGTTGTTTCTCGCTGTGAAAAATTATATGACGTCAATTACACAAACAATTATAAAATATTTTGTGTACATTTCAAAAAGTTTAATATTCCGTATTTATAAAACAAGGATAAGTTACTTGGCATTTTGAAAAAAGTAGGTGCTGTAGGCACGTACAATCCCAAGTTCACATATCAGCTTTATATGAGCTTTCTAAATATGTTTTTAAACTACTTGTCAGAACGACCTTCGAGCGAATACCAGCTAATGACTACGTTGTTTTTATTAGAGATGGCAAACCACCAGCCTGCCAACATGGAAGATAATAGAACGCACCCTCAAAAAATGAAGTAGTGTATTCATAGTTAATAAAGAATTTACGTCACGTGATATAGTTCCTCTTGGCAGAGATCGTTATGTTCATTATCTCATAAACTCATCACTTCTATGATCGGTTTTAGTGTCCAATTCTCATCTCAAAAACTCATCACTTTTATGACCGCTTGTAGTGTACAATATTAATCTGCAAAGGAGAAGATGGTGATATATTTTCAATATGAAATTTTAAAAAAAGAGGGGGAAGGGGAAATACTATTAAAAAGAGTCAATGCCATAAATTAGTGTTCATAATGGTAAATAATTCGTAAGAACTAAATCAATCCAATTTTAAAATGTTGTTAATTGTTCAATCAATATGTTGCGATATCTATGCAAAATCTGAGACTGCATGATTTTTTTTCTTTTTTAATCAAGCTGGGATCAGAAGAAAATATTGATTTCCGTGACAAGGTTTCTACTGATGACAATCTCAACGAAAAGGGGAAAATGGTCATATTGCCGGCGACATTAACAGGAAGTCATACTGCCGGCTTCGTTCACAGGAAGTCATACTGCCGGCTACGTTTACAGGAAGTCTACGGCATTTACATGAATACACACAAAATACAGTGATTTACATAAATACACACAAGATACAATGACTTACATAAATACACACAAGATACAATGACTTACATAAATACACACAAGATACAATCTTATCTTATCTATACAGACGCTCCTTCTATGCAGAAGATAGTTGCGTCCACAGACCATGACAGATGATCTGTTGGCAAGTGATGCAGCAATCACAGGCCACGGCTTTGTGGGTTCCACGCATTACCCAGCCGCCTAACTACATGTAGTGTTAGGTACCCATTCGGAGCGGGGTGACTCAGGGACGCCCTAGGCCCCGGGAACAAACCCTTGCCTTCACACGGATTCGAACCCGTGACCATCGGTACGACAGTCCAGTGCGCTGCCACTCGACCAATGACTTACATTAGTGCATACATAATACAATTGTCTTGGTGATCACAATACAATTGTCACGGTGATCATAATACAATTGTCACGGTGATCATAATACAATTGTCACGGTGATCATAATACAATTGGCATGGTGATTATAATACAATTGGCATGGTGATCATAATACAATTGTCATGGTGATCATAATACAATTGTTATGGTGATCATAATACAATTGTAATGGTTATCATTATACAATAGTCCAGGCAACAGATAACCTCATTCCACGTAGGATTGCATTAGATTTTCATGTCTACGGTATCTATATATATAATTCACCAACGTGAGTATGTGCAAATATGCATGACGAATGGCCCTCGCTAGGGACGACCAGTCAAGCGAAGTTGGTGCAAAAAAAATAGAAGTAAAAAAAAGATTTTTTAAAAACCACGTTTTTTATAAGCGGACTAATACGAAAAAAATAATTTAAAACTTATTAGTTCAAGTACTTCGATTTGATATGATTAAAAACCTGGGGCGGGCACACCGATTCGCTTGACCGAGCTCAGAGTGACACGTAAAATGTAAACAAAAGCACCCCGTCGCTTCGTTGGGTCGCCTCAATGCGTCAGCTCATAAATTTCATGCGTGGGACAATAACAAACCGTGAATTTAAATGTCCACACACTCATTAAAGGATGAAACTAAAAATGCATTACATTAATTAACGGTAACGTTCGATCGATCATGAAATTTTGATACGATGCATGTGTAGGTTAGACGGGTCGATGTGCTACAGGTCAGTATCGTATCGATCACGGGAAGTGGGTCATTTTCGACTTTAGTTTTTCCCGCCGCCGAGCCCATGAGAGAGATGATGACAGAGAGCGACAGAGACGGCGCGCGAAGTGAATATAAGGTATTTAATAAAACAAACCCGTAAAAACATATGACTTATAAATCCCGTATATAGGAGACATAACTAACAGTATTGATTAGTTTTCAAACATTACAGAGTGAATCTGTCTTAACTCAACTTTGCATCATAACCGTAGTGGGGGGGGGGAGTGGTGGGTGGGGGGGAGAGGGGAAAAGTCTGGTCAACGATTCGCTTGACCGAGCTCAGAGTGACACGTAAAATGTAAACAAAAGCGCCCGTCGCTTCGTTGGGTCGCCTCAATGCGTCAGCTCAAAATTTCACGTGGGAAAAAAACAATAACAAACCGTGAATTTAAATTACATACCTCATATAAGGATAAACTAAAAATGCATTAATTTAATTACGGTACGTTCGATCGATGTGAAATTTTGATACGATGCATTGTTAGGTTAGACGGGTCCGTGTGCCAAATTTCAGTTCGATCGGATCATGGAAAGTGGGTCATTTTTGACTTCTGTTTTTCCGCCCGCCGAGCCCAAGACAGAGAGAAAGAGATGATGAGAGAGATGACGACAGAGACGGCCGCGAAGTTAATATAAGGGATTTTAAAAGGTGGGGGGTGGCATGTTTCGAGACGAAAAAAGCTTGTTACGTTCAATTGCGTTGTTCATTCAGAGAATAACATGTGATTCGTAGTGTAGTGTTTATCACGCCCGCCTTACACGCGGAGGGCCTGGGTTCAAGCCCCAGTGAAAACATTACTTTTTTAAAATGTGTGTTGTGCCCGTACCTTTCCCACTATTTTTGCGAACATAGCTGACCCTCACTAGGGTCAGCCAATCACAGTTTATGGTTGGCAAACTAGGTTGGTGGGGAGGAAGAAAACCGCATTGCAAATGTCTCGAGACCAACAATGCGTTGGTGGTACCCCCAACCGACTTTCACTCACATTGTTTTGATTTCTACTTGCTGAAGTTTGCGTCAGTTCTCCCCCCCCCTTTCTTTGCAATATTCAAGAGAAAGTCTTCGCCGTATGCTACGCCGCGTGGCGTATATAGTAGTAACTATTGTGGCAATCCAGACACACACACTTACAAGGGACGTAACAGATTTCCACAAATTAAAATATGTTCAATTAAAATTTCAATATCAATAGAATTTGAACAAAATCCCTACCAATAAATAATCATAATCCCTTTTAGCCTATATTATAATCATACCTATACCTGACCAATCAACCACATGTCTCGGTCCGTATAATAATTATATTTGATCTGCCTGTACGAGATACCTCTGTAGGGGAGCGGTATATCTGTCTAGTGTTGTGTGATGTTCTTGCTGTGACGTGTAGACGTGTAGGGGTGACCTTTTCGCTGCATAGCTTAGGGGGTGGGGAGACTTTTCCGCGTGAATCCACGTGAGAAAATTCCGTTCAGGCAGGGAAGCTGCAAACTGTGTGCAGAAACACGTGGTCTTCCTGGGTGGTGGAGCGTTAAACTCTCCCGATGAGTGACGCAAGTCAATTGGACGGCATCGCTGATTCTGTGTATAATACAAGGTAGGGGAAAGAATCTCGTCCTTTGAACCAGCTGAACTTCCGACACGGACTGAATGACGACACTTGGTTTGGTCTCCAGTGGTCACAGGGGCGAAGTTCATATACAACAATGTAACAGTAAGGGCGTGGTGGATGGGCGTCAAGTGGTCACGCAGTGAACCGTGACTGTCAACGTGGTAGATGGTAACAAAAAACCCAGGGAAGTCAAATTTCAGGTAGAGCTCGAATTGCTAAAATTTTGTCTCTTGAAGCGGTGGGGTTATCTTTCCCACCAAAAACGTAAGATCGATGTTGATTACCAAAAACGTAAGATCGGTGTTTTTTTTACCAAAAACGTAAGATCGCTGTTGTTGACCAAAAACGTAAGATTGCTGTTAGTTACCAAAATCTTAAGATCGCTGTTGGTGACCAAAAACGTAAGATCGATGTTTTTTACCAAAAACGTAAGATCGCTGTTGTTGACCAAAAACAAAGATTGCTGTTAGTTACCAAAATCTTAAGATCGCTGTTGGTGACCAAAAACGTAAGATCGCTTTTGGTTACCAAAAACGTAAGATCGCTGTTGGTGACCAAAAACCTAAGATCGCTGCTGGTGACCAAAAACCTAAGATCGCTGTTGGTGACCAAAACTCCAGTTCATGACTTGTCCAAAAGAGATCAATTGTTTTCATGTACCAGCTGTTATAACTTATTGTCAATGAACGCTGATTGGCCTCTATCTAATTTCGCTCAGTTTCAGTCAACAGTGCTAGTCCACTTCAGCCCCCGAGGTATAACATCGAGAAGTTTCTCTCGCATACTCCGACCTAAAAAAATAGGGGAAGGGTGGGGTTTTACCATGTTTTATTATCTCCCTTGTTTACATTTTAGGGGTCACAGGAAATTTAACATGAGGCTTAAGGTTCCCGTAAATTTCGTCACAAGTGCTATCGGTTATCTCTATCTGTTATCACTGGTGATATGAGTTATTTCTGTCTGTTATCACAGGTGATATGGTATTTTATTATATACTTGCTTTCGTGTCTTTCTGTCCGCAATTTTTCAAATGTGTCAACGTAAAATTAAACCACTTCTGATGGTCCTGGAGAGCTCAAAATTTTACCACAGATAGATCTGGGATGACAATACATTGTCTCACAATGTCAGATTGATCGAATGTACCGTAATTGAATTAATGCATTTCTTAGTTTATCTTTATATAAGCATATGTACCCGCCTGCTGTAGTTTCATTTCACGTGGCTGTCACGTGTGAATCACGAGTTGGATGACGGAAAGGGTCACGTGAGTAAAAGCGCAGGAAGAGGGTTCGAGATTATGATCAGTGTTGTAAGAATTTTATTGTCATGGCGTATTTGTGCCTGAGTATTACACGTTGTATAACCTCAAATTATATGTTATGTGCATAGTTTAGATATTAAAGTTGTTTTTATTGAAACCAGTTCTTCAGAGGATTATTGGATGCAAGGTTATGTATTGAGAGAACGCCTAAAAGATAAATATTAAGTAAAACATCACACATATGTTACAGTGGCGAGTTCGCACCGTGACCTCATCGCTTTGTTATTAAACGTCTGGCGGGCGCTGATGAGGTGTTTGTTAAAATAAAAAGAGGGAAACAAATATTTTTAAAAGCCACGTTTTTATTAGTGGACTATAAAGAATAAAATAAATAAAGGTAAAACAATGATTTTTAAAAACCCCGTTTTCATAAGTGGACTAAAAAGAAGAAAATAATTTAAAACTTATAAGTTCAAGTACTTCGATTTAATATGACTAAAAACGTGGGACGGGTGTTTGGTATAAAAATTAAAGATTTCTAATTTAGAAGGCAAAAGAGAGATCTATAAGTGAGAGAATAAGTGAACCGCATATGTTATACCTCATAAGCGCAAACCTCATAGTTTGATGTTTTAATTGTCTGTATGTCAAAGTTGTTTGTTTGTTAGTATTGTAAGTCTGTCTGTAAGAGTTGTTTAATTATAAGTGTTGTCTCTCAGTTTTTTAGAGTTTCCTGATTCTTAGTGTTGTATTTTAGTTTGATATTGTTGCTTGATTGTTATGTTGTTTAGCCAGTAAATTCAATAAGACATGTGAAAACATGCCATACAGCATATTTAAATGGAAATGAAATCATTGACACAACTTTGAACTCACATAAAACACATAAGGGACAATTTACAAATTAAAATATGATCTATTGTAGTATGTTACATGCATGAATCTGTATTTTCCATGCACCCGCACTAAAAAGCACGACTATAAACATAATTAATATGAGATTGGAATTGAGACAACTTAAGAGGTAGTATTAATGAGAAGAACATAATATTAATTTCTTTAACTTCATTTTAATTGCAATCTATAAGTCCTTACGACATAGTATTACTTATTTGTATTGCCTACACTTTGTATTGCATGTACTTAACTATCATGTATAGAATTTTTTTTTAAAGAAAAAATACAAATTTAGAAACCTAGTATCCTGAATTTAAGACAACTATAATTATAAATAATTTACCATCATGTATTACTTTGCCTAATTGACGAAGGGCAGCTATCGATCAGGGTAAACAGGACTTATTTATCAAAGTGACAAGTCACTTGTCTTCGATCCCTATAATAAGGGATAACAATTTCAATGAATTTCCAGCCGGCTTTCTTCTAACAAAGGGGTGCGCAACCTTTGGGCTATTCCCGGCCGCGTTAAAAAAAAATTACATTTGCGACGGCCGCCAAAAAATTTTCACTCAAAAACAAAACGGTCTTTATAAAAAATTTACCTCTGGTAATAGTCAACGCGAGATAATAATGACATAATCATAATGTATTGTAGGCAAACACAGAGCTTAATTACAAACAAAAACTTTTTCAATGATATTCTCTTATATTTTTACTTTATTAAACATTATCATGTAAACCTAACATTAAGTCACACCAAATACAGCATGAGTATATTTTTAAGTTGCATTAGTACACTGAGAACACAATAATTGAATAAGTGATAAGCTGCTTCATTAACACTGTCCATGTAACTTAGCAAAGTTCTGGAAATTAGGGGCTGCCTTGCTCTTGGATGTTTGCAGAGAGTCACGCAAAGTCCGGGCCCTCGCAGGAGATCATCAGTCGTATTCTTAACGCCCGATGGGTGTCCACCAGTCGGGTTCGATTTTTGTTCTTGAGATATTTCATTCGTGAAAATGACGCTTCGCACATGTAAGTGCTTCCAAAAAACACTAGAGTGTTTCTTGATATTTCGTGACGCTTGGGATACTTCACAGCTACTTTTCTTGTCTCCAGTAGATCTTTTTTGTCCTAGAATTTCTTCAAAAGCCGCGCGTTATTTTTTAGTTCGATCAGTTCCATTTGGACATCCAACGGCGCTCTCTCTGTCTCAACCACATGTGGGAAAGCAACGAGTCTCATATTTTCTGAAATCGTGTCGAAATCCTGAAAACGTTCTGCAAATTCCAACAACAGCGCTTCGAGGACGCCTGAAAGGGATGTAGACAGAATTTCATTTTTTCTTATTTAATGGCTTTCGATTGGAGTGGTGAGTTGTGGAAAATGATAGAGATTGAGCTGTTGAATATGACTTTGTAGCAGACGACGTTTGTCACAGAAATCCTGTACTCCTCTGTGCATGAGGCAATCTGTTGTTCCTTTGCCTTGCAGAGACTCGTTAGGCAGTTGATATAAATTAACAAATCTACAAGGAAGGCTATAGAGATGTTAAGAAGTCCTGGTTCTTCAGTGGGCAGTCCTTGTTTTTCGTGGCATAAAATTCCATTCCAGTATTTCTTTTCGTAGCAGCAGAACACGGTGATATGTTTCTCCCTGAGACAACCAACGCACGCTGGTGTGGTACAGAATATCTTCTGCCGGCGAATTATTTGTGAGAAGAATTTGTATGAATTGGCGGTGGTGAAGAGCATTCGTGCGAATGAAAAGGATAATGCGATTCACATCCTTCTGAAGTTTATCCAATTAACAGATTTAGAACACAGCGCCTCCTGGTGAATATTGCAGTGTAGATTTTTGAGCTGGTAATTACCGTGATCCTTCAACACATAATCGGAAAATCTAGCCACGAAGCCATTTTGCTTACCAACCATGTACAGATGCCTTGCAGGTTCTTCAGATCAACGTGCGAGTCGATGCAAGCCTTTTAAACTGCCAAAATATGTCTTCTCCTCGAGTTCAAGTAATGAGTGCCTCCATGGAGAGCAGATCTTCGCACAATTCAAATGTTGGGGATAGGGAGCGAATGAATATGAGTAGCTGCGCTATTTCAATGTCTATGAACGCTAAACACTGCAGCTAATGCTACAGTTGTGGAGTCGTAATTTGTTTCGCAATAACAAGTGTTTAAGAGTGTTAATGAATATTCGATATTTCGTTTAAAACTGTAAATAATATAATGCCAAATGGCAATATTTGACGGCCTCAGGTTGTTATAAATAAAACAGATTTCAACGGCCGCAGGCTATTATAAATTAAACAGATTTCCACCGCCGCACATTTTCGTGCCCACGGCCGCATGCGGCCGTACGGCTGCAGGTTGCGCACCCATGTTCTAACACAATTATAGACGGAGCTCGATATAAACATTTTCTTGTGGCTAGTTCCTTTTGTTCCCTTATGGCTTAGCATAATGGTGGGTGCTACAGCAATCCATGGGGTGCGGTGACGCTGTTTAAAAAAAATGGGGTGCGAAAATAACTTTAAAGAGGTGGTGATAGCATCAAATAAAGAAGAAAAAAATTAGAAAATTAGATTTTTGTATTCGCGAAGATATAAAGCCTTCCAAGCTACAGGAACGTTGACTAAAATTTATGGTGATAAAAAAGAAAATGGAGTTATCCTATTTTCGAACTCTGAAAGATAAAAAAAAATTAAACAACTGACTTTGACAAAAATCTTTTCAACCGCAACACATAATGTGGCTTTGTCTTGCTGGCTTTTAAAGGAAATTTCGTTAATGATTGTTAAATCGGAAAAAACATCATACAGTTAGTGGAAAACTAATTATACCGGCTGTAAGTGAAGTAATACGTACTGAGCTACACAAGCCAGCATCTGATAATATCAAGAAAATGTGGTTGATAAAAATAGCACTGCAAAGAAGAATTACTGAAATTGCTAAAGATGTAGTTTCATTGTGCATCTATGTAATAACATCTCATTTTCTATTTAGTTAAATGAACAATTTTTGCCGGGAAATTATCTTATCTTATCTTATTTGTTTACAGACGCCCCTTCTATACAGAAGATTATTGCGTCCTACGCTTATCTATGGCTTGTGTCTAGTCCTGCATTTTTATTAGAGATTTAAACGTTGATACAGTGTTGGTTTTCCTGGAATCTTCAGGCAACCCATTCCACGCCCGAATTCCGGACGGGAAGAATGAAAATTTGTATGTGTTTGTTCTTGCATACGGAATAAGAAAGGTGTTTTTATCCTTATGTCTATCTGATATATAATTGAACTATACTTTTAGCCTACGTGCCTTTAACAAATAAAAAAAAACAAATTTCCAAAGAATACTTATTTGTCCACTTTATACAAACTGAATACTAACAGAGAATCTAATTATCACGAGAAAAAATGGAAGAGTTTTGAAAAGTAGAACTTGTCATCGTTTGTAATAATATCTAAAAACTAGTCATCGTTTGTAATAATATCTAAAAACTCGTCAGCGTTTGTAATAATATATCTAGAAACGGTTATGCAGGCAAAGAGGAAACCTGGCTAAAGACAAAAATAGATTTCTAATTAGTTTGGAAAAATGTGAATACGAAACTTTGACTGTCAAAATGTTCTTATACGAATAGTAAGCATTACACGATTTCTTTGTATTCGTGGCCTTGCATTCCGTTGCAAGAATGAATTGTTAGGATCACCTAGCAATAGTAACTACTTTAAATACTGGAACTATTTAGTCAGTTCGACACATTTCTTGCTGAATATATCTGAGAACATGGAAATAAAGGAAGTGGAAATACGTCGTATATTTCCTAAACTATCTGGGAAGAGTTGATTGAACATTTGGTAGTATTGTCTGATTTTGTTGCTGAAATAAAATCTGATAAGTACTTCTCGATATCTATAGACTCCACGCCAGATATAATGCATGTAGACCATTTAACATTGATCATCCGATATGTTGCACAATCTTGCCCTGTTGATCAATTCATCGAGTTCAACAATGTATTCCCATACTGGATCAGAAATCACCTAAATTAGTATTAATGTTTTGGAAGAAAATGAAATTCAATTTCAAGATTGCCGTGGACAGTCATACGACAAATCTGAAAATATGAGTGGGAAGCATAAGGAGTTCAGTCTATCCTTCCTGAGAAGTGCGAAAATAAGGCATTCTATAGATTTCCTAGGCAAAGTATGCAAATGTTTTACAAATTTCATACTTTGCCTGAAACTATCAGGCATTCTATACATTGCCTAGGCATTCTATAGAGTGCCTGATTTCATACATTACCTGTAAAATATATATATATATATATATATATATATATATATATATATATATATATATATATATATATATATATATATATATATACTAGCGTATCACCCGTAAAAAATGAATGAAGTTTTCTGCTGAAATCTATTTATTTTATAAAAAATGCACTTTTTAGGGCGCCTAAGGCGCCGACCTTTTTCAAAAGCCCAACTAACTTGTCCTTGTTTCATAAATAAGAAATATTAAACTTTCTGAAATGTACACAAAGTATTTTATAATAGGGTTTTTATTTTATAATTAACCATCATCAAATCCTCTTTTTACATTGATCCCTTTTCCAAAATTAAAATATTAGCGAAAACAATGACGTCATATAATATTTTTTTACAGCGCATCTTCAATTTGCACACCTTTTGATGCAATGGTGCAGTAATTTGCTTTTCCCTGCTTTATAAAATTAGTAGCGTCACTGACAAACATTGCAAATTATATTGATTAATATATATATACTAGGTTGTGCTGCGGCGCCGTGGCGCCTGCGGCGTCCACCCCTTTTTTAAGCTTTATATATTATTATATATTTACGCTCATTTGTCACTGCCGCCTAACGTAGAGGGAAATCACTCTGCTTTTTTTTTAAATTTTGCGTTGTAAGCAGTGCTGATTGACGCAAATAGTTATTTTTTGGTGCAGTAATTTGGTGCGCTGCTTTCCAAAATTAGTTTAAAAATCGTGTGGTGATTAGCACTGTAAAAATTATTATATAAATGCTTTGTTTAATTTTCAGGAATATTTCGTGTTTATCATACAAGGATAAGTTACTTGGGCTTTTGACCCCCCCCCCAAAAAAAGTGGGCGCCGTAGGCGCCCTACAACCTCAATTTAAAATTACTTTGTGTACATTTAAGGTAGTATGATAAATACGAAATATTCTTTAAATGTTAACAAAGTATGTATATAATATATGTTTTACTGCGGCGCCCTTTTTATTTAGGGCGCCTACGGCACCCACTTTTTTTCAAAACTCCAACAAACTTGTCCTTGAATGATAGCTACGTAATATTAAACTACCTTGGGCTTTTAACATAAAAAATACAATTTAAAAAAAAATATTATGAAATACTTTGTGTACATTTAAGAAATTTTAATATTACGTATTTATCATACAAGGACAAGTTAGTTGGGCTTTTGAAAAAGGTTGGCGCCGTAGGCGCCCATATAAAAGGGGGGCGCCGCAGTTGCCACGGCGCCGCAGCTCAAAATAGAATATATATAACCACTCACCCATTTTCTAACAAAAGTTGCAACATGACCTGATATGAAACTTGTAAATGTAATATAAATTCTACACTTTAAATAGCCTTAAAATTTATCTTAAGTGAATTTAGGTGAAAAAAGAACAATGTTTTGTAAATTTAATGATCTTAATGATTGTATTAAGTGTTCTAGTAGCCTACTTTTTGCTGTACCATGCAGATTTATAAGCAAATGTAAATAATTTTACCTGCATTATGCAGACAGTTGTAGGGTTTATTTTCTTATAATTCTTTGTTTTTAACTACTTCAGGTGCAGATAAAAGATTAACACAAACAGGTGCTCCCAGACAGGACAATGCTAATAGGAAGAACTACGGGATTTATAGTAGGGACATGTATTAAATATGTGTATGACTTTATAAATAAAATCAATAGAAATTGAAATTACCAAAAAACCTTAATCTTAGTTTTTTGTCTGTACCGTAACGTTATGGTTTTCTGATAATTAATTCTTACGTTTGCTGTGACTGAGCAATGAATATAACAAATCTTTTTAGGGCTGGACGTGAATTTAACGGCTGTTAGTTGGTTTATTGTATTTATAAAAATTACTGTAAATTATCGTTAAATAACTGTAAGTCATTAACACTAAGTTATCGCTGTGATGAGGTATCGTAAAGACATTGACGCTAAGTTATAGCAGCGATTAGTAATCGTAGAGTCATTGTAATTAGATTAACTTACCTTGTCGTCTTCACATGTACGTTGTCCCGTGAGCTTGTCGTCTACACATGTACGTTGTCACGTGAGCTTGTCGTCTACACAATTCTACTGCTCATTCAAAACATTCCAATGTAACTATACACAAAATAACCCACACTTGAGTAAGACCTTATAAATGTGACATTTGTTCCTCTTCTTTTTCATGTACGTCACAATTAACTCAACACAAAAGAGCACATACTGGAGAGAAGTCATACAAATGTGACACTAGTTCTGCTGCATTTTCTTCTTCTGGTCATTTAACTGTACACAATAGGACATGTACTGGAGAGAAACCTTACAAATTTAATATTTGCTCTGCTGCTTTTTCAAACCCTTTTAAATTAATTGGACACAGTAGAACACATACTTGAGAGAGACCTAGAAATGTGACATATGTTTTGCTGCTATTTCACAACAATCAAAATAACTCCACACAGACGAACACATACTGAAGAGAAACATTACAAATGTGACATTAGTTTTGTTGCACATTTCATAAAGTTCAAATTTAACTCACCACAAAATAAGACAAACTGGAGAGAAACCGTACAAATGTAATACTGATCTGTTGAATTTTCTACTAGTTTGTACTTAACTCAACACAAACTAAAACATAATAGAGAGAAAATCTTACACATGTGACAATCGTTCTGTTGCATTTTCTAATAATTTGACCTAACTAAACACAAAGAACCCATATTTAGAGAAATCTTAAGTATGTTACATTTGTCTGGTGCATTTTTTAATTACTAATTCAAGTTTAACTCAACATAAAAGCACCCATTCTGGAGAGAAAACTTTCATATGTTCCATTTGTGCTCCTTCTTGTTCTTATTAAAATTGACACAGAAGAACACATACATTCGATATTACTATTAATTATTTTTTCTGCTCTTACATTTTCTACTAGATTTAATTTAAAGTTTATACCAAATTTAAACAATGCTCAGGAGAGAGAGCTCATAAAATACACATTGGAAGTGAACATACAAGTCTTGAAGACATACTAGAGATAAAGCTCATAAATAGGACATTTGTGCAGCTGGTTTTCCTAGACTCTCACAATGAGATCTACACAATAGAATATATTAATATATGCACCCCCTGCCTAACTTTAACTTTAATGAAAGAAAATGAAAGCTAACCTTATTATATTCTAATATCAAAATCATTCATACTAAAAATATCAAAGAAATTTAGTCTATATTTTTGTTGATTTCTCTGTCCTCAATATGTTTATTATTTCTCTTTGCCCTCAATGAGTTCATAAATCCTTGCAGTCTCCACAATTAGTTCATTAATCATTGCATTCTTCTCCATAACTACTATAAGTTTGTATGTCATTGCATTCTCCTAAATTAGTTCATTAATTTTTGCAGCCTTCCTTCTAAGTTCTTCAATTCTTGGCACCCTCCCACTTAGTTCTTGCATCCTTGCTACAGTCATTTTGACTAATGTGACCTTTTTAAATTCTGAATCCTGGCATTAACGATTCTTAGATTGTGTACTATTACAGGGTTTAATTTTACACATGTGAAATGTATTATATAGTTATTCTTCTAACTTTCATAGGAAAATCGTGTAAAGGAAAGTGGCCATCCATAAATGACAAAAAAGTGATTTGAAACATGCTAAAAAATCTAAAAAACTATAATGGATGAGAATGTTCCAACAAAACTAACATCAAATAAAATTAAAAAATGCTGGTTCAATTCTAAATTAGTGAATAATTATATATATCTGTAGTCTAGATTGTGCCGGGGCGCCGTGGCGCCTGCGGCGCCCACTTTTTTTAGAGCGCCTACGGCGGCAACCTTTTTCAAAAGCCAAACTAAGTTATCCTCTTTTGAAAAATACGAAATATTAAACTTTCTGAAATGTCCGCAAAGTATTTAATAATAGGAGTTTTAGGGCGCCTACAGCGCCCACTTTGTTTTTTGTCAAAAGCCCAAGAAACTTATCCTTCTTTGATAAATACGAAATATTAAACTTCCGTTTTGTTTGATAACTACGAAATATTAAACTTACTGAAATGTACACAAAGTATTTTATAATTCTAAATCCTCAAATCCTATTTTTACATCGTTCCCTTTATCCAAAATTAAGATATAAGCTAAAGCAATGACGTCATATAATATATTTTTTACAGCGCGTCTGTAATTTGTAATTAATTTGCACACCTTTTGATGCACACCATGTATTTTAAAAATAAGATCAAACAATGACGTCATATTAAATATTTTTACAGTGCTAATCACCACAAGATTTTTTAACTGCTATAGACTGTTGAACATCATCAGCGTTCCACATCCTACATCCACCCAGTGAGTGACTTGGGCTTTTATATTTACACATATACACAATTGTCTACACATGTACGTTGTCCCGTAAGCTTGTCGTCTACACATGTAAGTTGTCCCGTGAGCTTGTCGTCTACACATGTACGTTGTCCTGTGAGCTTGTCGTCTACACATGTACGTTGTCCGTGAGCTTGTCGTCTACACATGTACGTTGTCCCGTAAGATTGTCGTCTACACATGTACGTTGTCCCGTGAGCTTGTCGTCTACAAATGTACGTTGTCCCGTGAGCTTGTCGTCTACACATGTACGTTGTCCCGTGAGCTTGTCGTCTAAACATGTACGTTGTCCTGTGACCTTTCATTTTTAAGGCCCGAATCCTATTAACTCGTGCACGCTTTCGGATCTGTATAAGTCGTCAGGATCTGTATAAGTCGTCAGATTTTTCAAAACGCTTGTAAACTTTTGTGTTAGTTGATCAAATTTTATATCTCACATTAAATCCCACAATCGATCACAATAAATATGAATACAACTTAGAGTTCTGAGTCCGCCTGTGTGACTATTTAGTTTGTGACTATAGAATTATTTTCTGCTTTTTCATTTGTATTCTACATTCCTCACTGCAGCTGGGCCTCATCTTTTTTAGAAAGTATTTTTGTTCATTTTATACCCCTGAAGCTGTGGGGTTATCTTTCCCACAAAAAAGTAAGATCACCGTTGGTGACCAAAAACGTAAATTTGCTCTTGGTGACCTAAACTCCACTTTCGGACTTCTCCAAGCGAGATCAATTGTTTTCATTTACCATGTTTTATAAAAACTTATTGTCAATGAACGCTGATTGGCCATTATCTAATTTTTATTTGGTTTCAGTCAACAGTGCTAGTCCACTTCTGCCCCCGAGGTATAACATCGAGAAGTTTCTCTCACATACTCCGACCTAAATAAAATAAGGGAAGATTGGGGTTTTACCATGTTTTATTATCTCCCTTGTTTACATTTTAGGGGTCACAGAGCAGGAAATTTAACACGAGGCTTAATGGTCCCGTAATTTTCGTCATTGGTAATATGGGTTATCTGTCTGGTATCACAGGTGATATGGGTTATCTCTGTCTGTTATCACATGTGATATGGGTTATCTCTGTCTGTTATCAATTCCCGCTTTCATGGTGAGAAACTAATGGGTATGTTAGTGTTGTCTGTCCTAAATGTCTAATTGTAAGATTTGTCTGTATTTACCAGTTATCTGCCTATGAGTTTTGTCTGTCTGTTACATTTGTTGATGTTAGTGTGGTCTGTCAGTTTGTAAGATATGTTGGGGTTGTCTGTGTTTAAGTTGGTTTGTGTTGTATGTCTATAAGTTTGTTCTTATTGTTAAGGTTGTTTTATGTCAGAGATTTCCCCTTTTTTTGTATTCCCTAAATAGTAGAGATGTTTAAATTGTCTGTGTGTAAAGGTTATCTGTTTTTTTAGTATTGTCTGTCTGTCTGTAAGAGTTGTTTAATTATAAGTGTTGTCTCTCTGTTTTTTAGAGTTTCCTGATTCTTAGTTTTGCATTTTAGTTTGTTAGTGTTGTTTGATTGTTATGTTGTTTAGCCAGTAAATTTAATAAGACATTTGAAAAAAATACATACGGCATATTTAAATGGACATGAAATCATTGACACAAGTTTGAACTCACATAAAACACATAAGGGACAATTTAAAAACTAAATATGATCTATTGTAATATCTGACGTGCAATGAATCTTTATTTGCCATGCACGCTGCACTAAAAAGCACCACTATAAACTTACTTAATATGAGATTTCAATTGAGACAATTTATACGGCAGAATTAATGAGAAGGATATAATAGTAGTTTCTTTAATTTAGTTTAATTGCAATCTATGTGTCCTTACGACATAGTATTACTTATTTGTATCGCCTACAGTTTGTATTGCCGGTACATAACTATCATGTATAGAATTTTTTTATTTGAAGGAAAAATACATTTTTAGGAATCTAGTTTCCTAAAACGAAGACCACTATAAATATAATGTATTTACCATCATGTATTACTTTGCCTAATTAACGAACAGAGATATACTTTTTCTTGCTTTGTGGAAATTTGTATATCTAAGTGGCAAGCCACTTGTCTTCGATGAATTTAATAAAGGATAACAATTCCAATAAATTTCCAGCTTACTGCTACCAGCATCATAGACGGAGCCCAATTTAAACAATTTCTTGTTGCTAGTTCATTTTGTTCCCTTTTTAGCATAGTGGTGGGCGCTACAGCAATCCATGGGGTGCGGTGAAGCAGTTTATAAAAAATGGGGGGGGGGCGAACAAAAAATTTAAAGAGGTGGTGATAGCATCAAATAAAGAAGAAAGTATTAAAATTTAGAAAGAAGCTATTAAGCCTTCAAAACTACAAGAACGTTGACTAAAATTTATGGTGATAAAAAAGAAAAAGGACGTATCCTCTTTTCGAACTCTAAAAGTTTTTAAAAAATTAATAACTGACTTTGACAAAAATCTTTTCAACCGCAACACACAAGATGGCTATGACTTGCTGGATTCATTCGAAATTGCGTTAATGAGAGTTAAATCGGAAAAAAACTCATACTGTTGGTGGAAATCTAAATTATACCGGCAGTAAGTGAAGTAATACGAACTGAGCTACACAAGCCAGCATCTGATAATATCAAGAAAATGGGGTTGAGAAAAATTGCCCTGCAAAGAAGAATTAATGAATTTGCTAAAGATGTTGTAGGTTCATTGTGCAGCTATTTAATAACATCTCATTTTCTATTCAGTTAGATGAGTAATCTTTGCCAGGAAATTGGACACTACTTTTATCATACGTGCGGTTAACAAAGGAAAAAAACACATTTCCAAAGAATATTTATATGTCCACTTTATACAAATTGAATACTAAAAGAGAATCAATTATTTCATTTTTTGGATGAGTTGTTTTTTTTAAAATAAAGAATATCGTCTAAGTAACATCGTATAATTAGTCACAGATGATGCTCCAGCGATGTTAGGGCGCTACAATGGTTTTCTTGAATATTTAAAAAAATAAGGTGCCGAATGCATTCACTGTACACTGTATCATCCATCGTCAACATCTAGTTGTCACACATTTAAGTGCATACCTAAATAAGTCAATAAAATATTTAGTGAAATTTTATCTACGTAATAAAAAAAGCAAATCATTGACTGACATATTATTTATACTGTTTTATATTTAGAGGATAATTAATTTAATCGTGTCATACAGAAGTTCGTCTGATGTCAAGAGTGTCTGTTTAGAAATGTTTTATAAACTGTTTAACTCAGTTTTCGATTTCTTTAGGGTTATAAATGATTCTTAAAGATCCAATTAAATGCAGTCGAAAACGTACCTGTCTTACCTGACGGAAAAGTCTCAAAATTTAATTAAATTTATTTGCACCTTCAAGTTGATGAATTGAATTTAAAAGAAAAACAAATCTGTCATTTCTGCTTGCGTGTCGAAAATTCTACAGTACAAAAAAAATAAATTGGAGGAAGAGAATTCAGTCAGCTTCAAAATTTATCAGGAGCAGAAATAAGTTATGAAGACATACTTTTTTTTATTGTCAGCAGTTGGATGCTTTCCATTCAGATTTTAATCAACGGTTTAAAATAATTTAGAAAATGAAAACACCCGATTGGATTTTGGAGTTTTAACGCAATTTCCTTTGGGAATTGCTATTATAGATTCGAAATGTCTGGCAAGTATTTTCAAGCTTTGGACAGCAACTCCTCCTGAACCATACCAGATAGAGGGTTCGTGTCCTTGCAAATATGTTAAGTACATCAAAAGAATGTGCGCGGGCCAAATAAATAACAGAAAATATTTACCGGATATCCTGGAAAATACAAAAATCCACCAAGTGTCATGGAGGCATCCCCGCTCTAAACACTGGCACCAACTAGATCTCATCATCACAAGACGCACACAACTGGCCAGTGTCCTCCTCACACGCAGTTACCACAGTGCAGACTGCGACACAGATCACTCCTTAGTGGCTAGCAAGGTAAGGTTACTGCCAAAGAAATTGTACCGCAACCAAAACAAGGGAAAACCACGCATAGGCATCTGCTCCACCAAGAATCCAGAGAGAACAGCAGAATACACCCAGAGACTAAAAGAAGCTCTTGTACAAATGCCACCAGTAGACACTATTGAGTCCAAGTGGTCACATCTGCGGGACACCATATATGGCTCAGCTATTGCGGCATTCGGCAAGAGAGAACGCAAAAGTGCAGACTGGTTTGAGGCCCACTGGGAGGAAATGAAGCATGTCACCGATGTAAAAAGAAAGGCTCTTTTAGCCTATAAAGACATGCCTTGCCCAGAAACTCTACATTCCCTTAAGAGCGCCAAGAAAAATGCCCAGCAGGCAGCTCGCCACTACGCTAACACGTACTGGATCAATCTAAGTTCCAGCATACAGTCAGCTGCTGATAGAGGCGATACAAAGGCTATGTACGAGAATATAAAACAAGCAACAGGCCCTCTGACCTCCAAGACAGCACCCTTAATGTCAAAAGCAGGGGAAATTATCACTGATCGGGACAAGCAACTCAAACGGTGGATCGAGCACTACCTGGAATTGTACGCAACTATAAACCATGTCTCAACTGCTGCCCTGGACGATATCCCAGACCTGCCGGTCATGGAAGAGCTCGATAGCCTACCCACAATGGTCGAGCTAAGTAGAGCCATAGATTGCCTACCCTGCGGGAAAGCCCCTGGTAATGATGGAATTCCACCAGAAGTTCTCAAATGTGGAAAAGAAATACTTTTACAACCTTTGCATGACCTCCTCACTCTGTGCTGGGAACAGGGGCAGATACCACAGGAGTTAAAAGATGCCAACATCGTTACACTGTATAAAAATAAAGGAGACAAGAGTGACTGCAACAACTATCGTGGAATCTCTCTCCTCAGTATAGTTGGAAAGGCCTTCGCCCGAGTTGCATTGACACGCCTGCAGACCCTAGCATCGCGTGTACTCCCAGAATCGCAGTGCGGCTTTCGAGCCGGAAGATCAACCATAGACATGATCTTCTCTCTGCGCCAGCTGCAGGAGAAATGCAGGGAGCAACATATGCCTCTATACATCGCGTTCGTCGACCTAACTAAAGCTTTTGATCTTGTCAGCAGAAGCGGCCTTTTCCAGATCTTAGTAAAAATAGGCTGCCCTACACATCTGCTTAACATCATCAAGCAATTCCACGAAAACATGCAGGGCACAGTGTGCTATAACGGTGCCACCTCCGAGGCTTTCCCAGTAAGTAGTGGAGTAAAGCAAGGCTGCGTGTTGGCACCTACTCTATTCGCAATATTCTTTTCCATCTTACTCCAGTATGCCTTCAAGAACAACAGCGAGGGGATATACATACACACCAGAGCTGACGGGAGATTATTCAATATTGCCCGACTTAAAGCCAAGACCAAAATAAGGAAGATTTTGCTGCGTGAGCTCTTATTTGCAGACGATGCCGCCTTAATATCCCACACAGCAGACGGCCTGCAGAACCTTGTATCCAGCTTCTCCGCTGCCTGCAAAGAGTTTGGCCTGACCATAAGTATAAAGAAAACCAACATTATGGCACAGGATGCTGCCTCTCTCCCGACTATCACCATTGACGACTGCAACTTGGATGCTGTTGACAGTTTTACTTATCTGGGATCAAACATCTCGAGCACCCTCTCACTGGAAGATGAGATAAGTAGTAGGATAGGGAAGGCAGCAACTGTTATGGCTAGACTGTACAAAAGAGTCTGGTCCAATGCCAAACTCACAGCAAGGACTAAGCTGCAGGTATACCAGGCCTGCGTACTGAGCACACTCCTCTATGGATGCGAGTCTTGGACCACCTATACCAGGCATGAAAGAAGGCTCAATAGCTTCCACCTCAGATGCCTGCGCCGCATCCTAGACATCAAATGGCAAGAGAAAGTCCCCAACACAGAGGTCCTGGCTCAAGCAAGCATGAGTAGTATTGCAGCAATACTAAGCCAAAGACGCCTCCGTTGGCTTGGACACGTCAAGAGGATGCAAAGTGGTCGCATACCCAAGGATGTGCTCTACAGCGAGCTGGCGACAGGGAAAAGGTCGGTTGGTCGGCCATGTCTCAGATACGTGGACATATGCAAGAGAGACATGAAAGTAGCCAACATTGATATACAAAACTGGGAAAACCTGGCAGAGGATAGGTCCATGTGGCGGGCTATAGTGAAAGAAGGATCACTAAGAGCAGAGGAGCAAACTAGGGCAGAAGCAGTCGGGAAAAGAGCGAGGAGAAAGGCCAGGAAACACTGCCCCACTGCTTTCGTGTGTGTGTCATGCAGAAGAGACTGCCACTCAAGGATTGGTCTCATCAGCCACACCAAGAGCTGCAGATAATAAAGATAAATCTATCGTCTTTCGTAGACGGACAGATGCCATACATACAAAAAGCCCGAAACAATATTAATATTTTGTCAATTTCACGCCAACCATACCATATATCAGGTTCAAACAAACGCTAAACGATAGCTAATAATATTTAGAACAATGTTGGAGAAGGAATTTTTGAAAAATCTGTTTTGCTCTCGACTCCCGTAAGTTTAGCAGCAATTTGTAGATATCAATTATTTTGTTTAGTTTCAGAAATATTGATTCAAAATGACTTCTAATGTTATCTACAATGATTGTTAATGGGGTTTTTCCGCTTTGTGAATTCGAATGTAACACTGTTGTGCGTTGCGCATTATATCAACACATTCTTGGTAAGACTCTAGAATGATTTCCCTTGAATAAAACAATAGGAAATTCTTTGTGGGAAGTTTCTTTTAAATATTCATTCGAGTTTTTATTTCTTGTTTTCAAGTGCAAGCACATAATAATCACCACAGCTACAAAAGGAAATGATTTTTAAAAAAATGATTAATTTGAATTTAAAAGCAGCTTCCAACAATTCTGGCTGCTATAGGAGATTCCTTCGGCGTATCTTGAAATATGGGATGTAACTCAACAGTTCTTAATCGCATTTCTATAATTATATTTAGTGGAGAGTGGATTCATTGCAGCAAACATTTTATCAACGGGATCTCATGTACAGCTCTTTCATGTTAGATTTTTTGAAGAAAAAAAATGTGTATTATGAAGATGGAAACAATCAATTCTGGATTATTATCAACTCATTAAATCAGAGTAAAGATAAATGTATAGTTAAAATTAATATTATCTTCTAAACCTACAACTCAATAACTAAAATGTTTAAACAAATAACAATAATTTCATATTTTAAAAATATATCCAAAGACTATTGAATTGTAGTATCCCAATTAAACAACAATATTATTTATTGCTATTATAAACCGTTCCAGGATTCCAGTTAACCATAAAAACTACATAATCAAAGCTTGTTTCACATATAAAAATACACTTCTTTTAATAGAAACGAAACTATCTTCACCTCTGTCATGGAAATATCACACCAAGACGAATGGAACAAACGAAAACACAGAATAATTATCCATAAAACTCATAAATATTTAAGAATGTTGGAAAGAAAACGTTTTTGCTGAGTTAATATAATGGAAAAAATATACATGACGTTGACCTCAGAACATACTATTAAATTTTATGATAATTATAATTAATAAAAAAAGTCATAAATTGATTAGATAAGATTCTAATAACCATTACAATTTTCACATTTTAGACAGAGAAATGATATATTTAAAAATAAAATATTTCCCATGAGTGCCACGGAGCTGAGTAAGTGGGGACCGGCGTATCCCAAGGAATCCACGTATACTATTTTGTCATTCAATCCTCTTAGTCTTAAATAAAATATCGACATATTTTGCTCAATGACGTCATTACAAGACAACGGTTTTTTATCAATGTAAAAAGATGGGGGATTGGGTTTATCACTTTCTGTTATCAATGGATAAGTTAGTGTTGTCTGTCCTGATTGTTTGTCTGTAAGAGTTGTCATGTTTGATATTATGGTCTGTCTGTAAGAGTTGTCTGATGTTTTGTGTTGTCTGTCACTTTGTAAATGTTGTCCTATTGTTAGTGTTGTCTGTTTATAAGATGTGTCTAATTTTTAAGTTTGTCATTCTGAAAGTTGTCTATCTGTTTGTGTTTCCTAAATGTAAGAGATAACTGAGTACTAGTATTGTCTGTATGTAAAAATTGTCTGTTTATTAGTTATGTCGGTCTGCCCGGAATATTTTTTTGATTGTAAGGGTTTTCTGTCATTTTGATAAAGTTTTTTAAAATATTTTTTATTGTTAGCGTAGTCTATCAGTTTGATTGTGTTGAATGATTGTTAGTTTTTTTTTGACAGTAAATTATATAATACATTAGTTAAAACCCGTTCAGCATATTTAAATGGAAATAAAATATTTGATCTAAGTCTGAACTCACATAAACATAAAAGGAAAAATTAACTACTTAAAAGACTATCTATTCTTACATTTGACGTGCAATGAAATTTTGTTTCTATGAACGCCATACCTAAAAGCACTGCTATCGACATACTTTATATGAGGTTGTAATTAAGACAATTTAAATGGCAGGATTAAATAGAATATGATATTATTTTCTTTCACTTCGGTTAAATATCAATTTACACGTCAATGCGTCATTGTATTATTTATTTGTATTGCATACATTTTGTATTGCATGTACCAAAATATTATTTATAGAAATGTTAAATTAAAATGAAAAATAAATTTTAATATCTTAGTTATTTAAAATTTAGAAAAGTATATTTTGTTTTATAACTACAATCATTTATTATTTTGCCTAATAGGTAGAATTAGTTACCTTGTAACGATTGAATGACATATGTGTCGCTAAGTGGCAAGCCACCTGACTTCGCTCTCTTAAATAAGAGATATAATATATGTGAACTATTGTATCACCCGTCAAAAATGACGAAAGTTTTCAAAATAAATATATTTCAGCTGAAATCTAGAAATTTTGAAAAAATACACATCAGAATAAAAAATAATATAATACAGAGCTTTTTTTTTCTTCATTTATATCCAAATTTAAAAATTGTATGCGGACGTTCGAAAAGAGTTATTTCGGTGCAGTAATTTCGTGCGCTGCTTTCTAAAACAAGACGCATGACAAACGGACAAATACGAACATGCAAAGCAAATTATGTATATTGATTGCGTGGATTCTCCTACAGCGAGTATAGACTTTTTTCGTTTCAAACAATATCTTGTCATTGTTCATTTTGTTTGATTGATACGTATAGATATGTTCAAGAAAAAATGTTCAAACAACCGACTTGAATAAAAGTATTTTCAACGACAACCACACAAAATTGTAATCGCTTGATTGTTCTTACAATATTTCGTTAATGATTTCCAAATCGGGAAAAACCTCATACTTTTTGTAGATAAGTTAATTTACTAGTTACAAGTAAAGTAATACGAATTGTGCTACACAAGCTAGCAACTAATATTATAAAGAGATTTTGTGGAGCAATAATACAATGAAAAGAAGAAGAAATGAATTGGCTCAATATTTTGAAGATTTATTGTGTGTTAATTGAAAGTCATTTCAGTTTTCTACTCAAATTTGCCAGGAAATGAAGTTTTATGTTTAGCATAGTTGCGGCTCACAAAGGACGAAAAAAATGAACTTTATGATTATTTGCTAAAGGTTTGCAAATTGATACTTGTCAATTACGCTTTTAAATTCATATAAATTGTCCAAATCTGTATCAAGGATTGAATGTAATTTGAGCTTCTCTTTCTCTTATTTCGTCTAAAATGTACACATAAAAAAGACACACACACAATCAAAAACATTGGAAGCTGTAGAGCAAGGCTTGGCGAACAGGGGTAAATTAACAGGGTTAAATTAACAGGGGTAAATTAACAGGGGTAAATTAACAGGGGTAAATTAACAGGGGTAAATTAACAGGGGTAAATTATCAGGGGTAAATTAACAGGGGTAAATTAACAGGGGTAAATCAGGGTAAATTAACAGGGGTACATTATCAGGGGTATATTAACAGGGGTAAATTAACAGGGTTAAATTAACTGGTGTAAATTAACAGGGGAAAATTAACAAGGGTAAATAAACAGTGGTAAATTAACAGGGGGGAATTACAGGGGTAAATTAACAGGGATAAATTAACAGGGGTAAATTAACAGTGGTAAAATAACAGGGGTAAATTAAATGGGGTAAATTAACAGGGGTAAATTAACAGGGGTAAATTAACCCCTTTGGGGTAAACATGAAATTCATGAGGGTAATGGAGTAATTGGGGAGATATTCAATCCGTTAGATATATTCAAAATACGTCATGTGTATATGTACTTGGAACATAAGCCACTATTAAACCGTTTCCCTCCAAAAAAGGCATTTTTAAATTAGATGTTTATTTAAATTTCTTTTCTACGTATTATATAAAAACCAGCAAACTTTTTTCCACTTTTATTTATATTGACATGAATGACAAAATTCGTAATCCACATGACTAAACTGTGTCAAATATTCACTCTGTAAATTTGAAAATTAATGCCTTAAAACTAAAGACACGTTTCTTTTAATATCAAGCAAATTTAACAGTACACTATTTCATTAAATGCATATATTAGTTATTAAGTAGTACTTTTTTTACTACAAAGGTTTTCAAACAAATATTTTTTTTTGGTCCGTTTGAATTGCGATGTCAAGCAATTGATGTATGCAATACAGTTAATGAATACTTTGATAAGGTTAATTTA
This sequence comes from Ampullaceana balthica, assembly GCA_944989445.1. Lineage (NCBI taxonomy): Eukaryota > Metazoa > Mollusca > Gastropoda > Lymnaeidae > Ampullaceana > Ampullaceana balthica. Next base: position 9,530 of record CALYLW010002611.1, on the reverse strand, counting down.
AGGAAGACTGTAATGATGTTTCTGTTGATGGACCTACAGTTATGAAGGGTCGTGTTCGTTGTTTTTCGGCTTTTACCTGAGAGAGGAATCCAAAAATTGAAGTTAACCCCTGCATGATCCATCGTCACACTCACATTGAGAGAGGAATTCCAAAATTGAAGTTAACCACCTTATGATCCATTGTCACACTCAGATTGAGAGAGGAATCCCAAAATTGAAGTTAACCACTGTATGATCCATCGTCACACTCAGATTGAGAGAGGAATCCCAAAATTGAAGTTAACCCCTGTATGATCCATCGTCACACTCAGATTGAGAGAGGAATCCCAAAATTGAAGTTAACCACTGTATGATCCATCGTCACACTCAGATTGAGAGAGGAATCCCAAAATTGAAGTTAACCCCTGTATGATCCATCGTCACACTCAGATTGAGAGAGGAATCCCAAAATTGAAGTTAACCACTGTATGATCCATCGTCACACTCAGATTGAGAGAGGAATCCCAAAATTGAAGTTAACCCCTGTATGATCCATCGTCACACTCAGATTGAGAGAGGAATCCCAAAATTGAAGTTAACCACTGTATGATCCATCGTCACACTCAGATTGAGAGAGGAATCCCAAAATTGAAGTTAACCCCTTGTTAAGTATTTTGGCTCTATGGTCTAGGAGTAATATTAATCATTTGGCTCCAGCCCCCAGTACTACAATACGTAAGTACAAGTTAGAACTACACAACTACGTATACATACTACTATATCTAAACACATACAAATAATGACGCACAACACCTCTTTATACAAAAAAGAGATAATATTTAATACATTAAATAAAATATATATATATAAATACGACATAGAATATATTTAGCAACATATATGGTTGGACAATACACCACATAAGACAAACGACTGAATCTAACAATGATTCGCGTTTGACCCAACTCCCCTCTGGTCAAACGGGTGTGGCCAATGGATGAGTGACTGTTACTTATACGTCACTGCCTCTATCTGCTCCGCAGTCAAGCGTAGCGTCTCCCAATTTGGTTGGGCAATTCTTTTCCGGAGGTCAGTCCGGGGTCAAAACTCAGCTATGTGGAATGATTGACAGTCTGCTTGGTCTGCTCACAGGGATGAGCGTCTTCCACAGTGGTTCTCACGTGTAGAGATGGGGTCGCCTTGTCCCCTTCTTCAAAGCAGCACGTCTCCTGTCTGGTCTGCTATAGGTTAGCTTGCCTAACCGCTATTCTCCGCTATGACCTACTATACTAGCTGAAGACAATAAAAATAGTGCACACCTTAACTAACAATCAATAATCAATATAGTTAAGAATAAAAGCATTTAACTATATACAAAAAAACATTTCAACTGCTATTACTAAGTACTCAACCTGGGAACAAACTTCTCAGCTAGGCTCCTCTAATCGAACAGTCTAACACCTCAGAACTCAATCTTATGGTGGTCTGTGACTGTGATCTTCTGAGAGAGAGAGGACGCCTTAGGGTTTTGCTGGGGTATATATTGGGCTGCTCACCGCGTGGGTGGCGACCCGCTGTCCTAGATTCCGAGCCGTTATTATTGGCTATTCAACTGGGTGGCATGGGTCAGCGTGCAACTCTTAATTTGATTGGTCAGCCCTCATGTACCAATTCCTTTGCACGTGCTCGCATGCATACATTCAGGCGTCATCAGGCACCTGACACGTGATCACATGTGACTTAAGTAGTTGTAGCGTCCTAATAAATTATCCATGACTCATCAGATTATTCCAAAATCTTTGTCCACTCAAGGTCAGCGTCTAAACCCCTATCCCCCAATGGTTCTAAACTGAATGAGATTCTCAAACCATTATTAAGGTACTTAACACCCCTGTATGATCCATCGTCACACTCAGATTGAGAGAGGAATCCCAAAATTGAAGTTAACCACTGTATGATCCATCGTCACACTCAGATTGAGAGAGGAATCCCAAAATTGAAGTTAACCACTGTATGATCCATCGTCACACTCAGATTGAGAGAGGAATCCCAAAATTGAAGTTAACCCCTGTATGATCCATCGTCACACTCAGATTGAGAGAGGAATCCCAAAATTGAAGTTAACCACTGTATGATCCATCGTCACACTCAGATTGAGAGAGGAATCCCAAAATTGAAGTTAACCCCTGTATGATCCATCGTCACACTCAGATTGAGAGAGGAATCCCAAAATTGAAGTTAACCACTGTATGATCCATCGTCACACTCAGATTGAGAGAGGAATCCCAAAATTGAAGTTAACCACTGTATGATCCATCGTCACACTCAGATTGAGAGAGGAATCCCAAAATTGAAGTTAACCACTGTATGATCCATCGTCACACTCAGATTGAGAGAGAAATCCCAAATTGAAGTTAACCACTGTAAGATCCATCGTCACACTCAGATTGAGAAACATATAGAGCCTGAACTGGAGGTTGTCATGCATATTATCCAGATGGTATATTTCATTGAAGAACATGCACTGCCAACCGGACTGTTTCGTGATTTATGTAAAGATGGTAAGGATAAATGTACAATCTTACTCTCAGACAGAGGAGCGGTGGCTTTTACGTGTCAAGGTTATGAGCAGTATGTGGGCTCTGAAAGCGAAACTTAAAGAGATTTCTGAAGTTTACAAACTATTGTTGGGTTGGCCATCTCACATACTTAGCTGATATTTATGAGAATTTGAATGAGTTGAACAAAGAATTGCACGGCAAAAAATACCAATAAAATTTTAGTCGAGGAAAGGATGTAAGATTTAGATAAAAACTTTCATATTTTAAACAAAAAGTAGAAGGAAACAATTTAGAAGCCTTTTAAAAGTTGGCATTTTATGTGGAAGATTGTGTAAATATAAGTTTTGGCGATAAAACAAAAGTAAAATATGACACTCGTAATACTATCGAGCAGAAATTTTTAAATCCCTTATATTAACTTCACCGACGTCTTTGTCTCTCTCCCTATTTGTCATGGGGGCGGAAAACTTAAGTAAAAAATAACACATTTCCCGTGACGCTATCAAGCTGAAAATTTGCACATAGACTCGTGTTACCTAACAAGTGATCGTATTAAAATTTCAGATCGATCGAACTTGCCGTAATTAAGTTAATGAAATTTTAGTTTATCTCTATACAACATATGTAATTCAATTTCACAGTTTGTTATTGTGTTTCTTCCACTTTCCAGTTGAGGTTTGGCGTTTACGCCATTAGTCGATGTCCATATCCCTCCCCCCCCCCGGTTTTAAAGCCAGGGGAGATAATTCGGTTTCAGTCTGTAAATGTTTGTCAAGTTTGAAACATAATCAATACTTTTAGTTATGTCTCATAAATAAGATTTAGAGTCAAAACTTTATTTTTACGAGGTTGTTTAATTAAATCCCTTATATTAAATTCACCGCCGTCTCTGTCTTGGGCGGGCGGAAAAACAAAAGTAAAAATTACACACTTCCCTTTACGGTACCGAACTGAAATTGTTCACATAGATTTGTGTCTCCTAAAAATACATCGTATCAAAATGGCAGATCGATCGAACGTATCGTAGTTAAATTAATGCATTTTTATTTTATCTCTATACAACATATGACATTCAATTTCACAGTTTGTATCAAAATTTCGGATCGATCGAATGTACTGCAATTAAATTGATGCATTTTTAGTTTATTTGTAGCCGTCTGCTTTTGTTTAAATCTCACTGGTCACTTGAGCTAATGCCAGCCATCGATGACCATATCTCAAGAGGAGTAAATAATCAATACTTTTAGTTATGTCTCATATATGAGAGATTTATAGTCAAAAAATTTGTTTTTACGGGGTTGCTTAATTTATTATTATTTCTTTTTACTTTAATGTTTTACGATTTTATTTTTATAATAAAAGTATAGATTTGAATAAAGGATGTTATTCAAATGATAAAAAACATGTTATGAACTTCACTTATGTAGTGTGATCTCTAAATAAGAGATGCATCTTATTAATTCTGACACCGTGCTATATGTGTTAAAGTGTTAGCCACCATAATTCTAACCATCAAGGTGAAATTCTTAAACCTATATTTCTTTATACAAGTACATGCATTAGACATTTATATGTTTATATAAAAGTACGTGTATTATGACAATTACATTTTTGTATAAAAGAACTTTCATTATGACAATTATATTTTTTGCGTGATAGGAAAACTACAAAATATCATACTATCTATACCAGGGGTCGGGAAACCATGGCTCGCGAGCCATATATGCCTCTTTTGATGGCTGCATCTGGCTCGCAGACAAATGTTAGTTTATAAAAAAATATCTACATTTTAATTGCATATAAAAATTATCTCAATTAGCTAGATAAGAAAAATGCAAGGCCTTGGAAATAAAATAGTATCCCTGCCATGCAACAAGCAGTGTTTGCATTTGAAAACAAGCTAGAAGTCTTCATCACCTACATTGAAACAGGTCGTTTACTAAACTTTGAAAAACTGGGAGAGTTCAAAGATACGTGCACAACAAGTAACCCTGCTCAACACCTTAATATTCTGCAGCTAGCAGGATTCACGTCCAATCTCCTGCAGTAATTTTAAGTGCGCTTTGGAGAATTTCGCGAGCACACTCGTCTTTTTAAGTTCATCACCCATCCACATGAATGTGCAGTGGACAGCACTGACCTGAGTTGCATCCCAGTTGTCTCCTTCAGAGATTTTTAGCTCCAAGCTGCTGCCCTGAAGGCCTCAGAAATTTGGGTAAATAAGTTTAAGTCACTGCATGAAGATATAGAAAGACTTGCACGACAGCAAATAGAGTTGGCCAGCCAACACAAGTGGGCAGGAATGAAAAAAGCTTCAACACGCAGACCTGCTGATTGTCAAAACTAAGAACACGCTACCTGTCACATACCAAACAGTACAGCGTGTAGGGATTGCTTGAAAGACAATGTTTGGCTCTACAAATGCATGAGGACAGTATTTCTCACACCTAAAAAACATGAAGACCAACTAGCGATCACATTTAATGGATGAAGTCTCAACGCCTGCATGAAGCTTAACCTCACCACATATCAACCAGACTACAAATCCATGCAGCACCATAAGTCGCATTAATAGTAAGAAATGCTATTATTCTTTAGCAAAAGAAAATCAATGTTATTAAAAAGAATACTGAGAAATAATTATTGTACTTTTAGTGTTGAAACACAAATTGCACACATTTACTTGAACTTTTAGTTTTAAATGCAACCTGATAAAGCATTCCAGACGGTGATAAAAATAACAATGGAAAAAAGGTGCCGGAACGCAGTTCCGGGGCGTTACGCGAGAGAAAAAAAAACACTAGTTAAAAAAAAATATATATGGCTCTCACAGAATTAGTTTTCAAAATATGTGGTATTTATCGCTCTCTCAGATAAAATATGTGGTGTTTATGGCTCTCTCAGATAAAATATGTGGTGTTTATGGCTCTCTCAGACAAAATATGTGGTGTTTATGGCTCTCTCAGACAAAATATGTGGTGTTTATGGCTCTCTCAGACAAAATATGTGGTGTTTATGGCTCTCTCAGACAAAATATGTGGTGTTTATGGCTCTCTCAGACAAAATATGTAGTGTTTATGGCTCTCTCAGATAAAATATGTGGTGTTTATGGCTCTCTCAGACAAAATATGTGGTGTTTATGGCTCTCTCAGACAAAATATGAAGTGTTTATGACTCTCTCAGACAAAATATGTGGTGTTTATTGCTCTCTCGGATAAAAAGTTTCCCGAACCCTGGTATATACGGTGCTTTATTTATTAGATAATATTTAATTGTTTAGAATCTATCTAAATTAATGACCTAACATTTCTTCTAACGACAAAAGTAGCTTATATGTACCATACTGTCAATTATGTGGTTGTTAGGATATGAAAGCTATCATTCATTTTAGTACAAGTAAAGTTAATTTAAGTTTAAACGTGGTCCAATCCAAAACTTATCCAAAGTACAGTCCACATTCACTACGACGCTATTCAACTTTTAGTTAAAATTATTTTAATGCCAAACATTTTTTTTAGGATTTCGCTGGAAACTTTTCATTTTTTAAATCCCTCATTCTGTCTATATCTGTTACAAATCTTGTCATATTCATGTACAAATTATGTCCAAACCCTATCTTATCCTGTCTAAATCTTGTACAATTTATCTTTCAACCCTCTCCAAATCAAGTCCAACTACTGTTTAACTACTGGCCAAGTATAGACCGGTTCCCATAAACGTCAACAACAATATAAACACTTTGTTGCTTTTCAAAAATTGCTGAGACATTGATCTTCTAATAAATTATTATGTCGTTTTAAATTGCTTTTTGTTATTTTCTTCTCTTCTAGCAGCAACAAAGCACGGCATTGGTAGATACTTGTTTATTACAATACTATCAAATGTATTTTTAAAAAAGCGTTACGAACATATTAATGTAAAATCCAATCATACACTATGTCAATATCATGTCATTATACTTAATTTGTTAATCTTGGCCAGGATCGGCCTAACTTTTGTATCTGATTTTTATTGTCAATGTTCTTTAAACCTGTTTAAATAAATTAAATACCGCCGTTCTGTTCGAATCAACTAGAGCGACTAATAAACTAAACTACTATCACTTTGTTACCTATGGAAATTAAAAACAATGAATGTATTGGTGGTATTGGGGTAAAGAATTCCAAATTTACATGGGAAGGGACTCTTTCCTACAACCTTTTTGAGAAATAACCCCACAAATTAACATAGATAACCCTGGCTTAGACTGCTTTAATTAGTCTCTACAAATAACCCCACAAATTAACATAGATAACCCTGGCTTAGACTGCTTTATTTAGACTCTAGAAATAACCCCACAAATTAACATAGATAGCCCTGGCTTAGACTGCTTTAATTAGTCTCTACAAATAACCCCACAAATTAACATAGATAGCCCTGGCTAAGACAGCTTTAAATAGACTCTAGAAATAAGTCGATTTGAACAAATCATTTTATATATTTCTAGACTGAATGCAATCTGTGAAAAATTTAAAGATTTAATTTAATTTCTTTCATTGTAGGCACGTACCGATTTTATATATTCTCAAATCTATTATCGAAGATAATAAGTTGATCAAGATATAGTTAATTTAAATCTGGTTTGCCAATACTCATGACGAGATGATAAGAGCTTAAATGTCTAGCGTCATACTCTTGCACTGTTGCTTTGTCTTTATAACTATACACATCTTTGTATTAAAAGTTGCTCGCCCTGAGCTCAGCAAGTCATCTCGTTACATCAGTTTAATGCTTAGATGTGGCAATGTTAATAGTCAATACTAACATTCTGAAGTTTACAAATAAAGCTTGTAAGCTTTTAACTTAAATTTTCTCACAGATGGAAACAATGAAACGTGTATTTATCAAGGTGTAAGATCGCTCTCAATATTTTCAATGCATTTTAACACCGAACAGTTCGACCCTGCCATTTCAACCACAGGACGCTTAAATCTAACCACAAATAAAGATTGTATTTTCGTCAGAGATTTTAGTTGTTTGTATTTTAGAGAAGTCTGAGTGTTAGTTTTGTCTTTATGTAAAAGTTGTCTGTTTGGTGGTGTGTTTGGTCTGATTGTAACAGTTGTTTGATTTTAAGTGTTGTCTTTCAGTTTCTAGTTGTTAATGTTGTATGTTGTATGTTAGTTACAATCGTCTGATTGTTAATGTTGTTTTGCCAGTAAATTCTACAGTTCATTAGAAAAAATTCCCTTCAGCATATTTAAATTAATATGAAACAATTTCCTTAAGTTTGAACTGACATATACATATAAGGGAAAATAACTAGTTAAAATACTATCTAAAGTCATATGTGACGTGCAATTAAATTGTATTTTCCATGAACGCCGCACTAAAAAGCACCGCTACCAACATACTTAATATGAGGGTGTAATTCAGACATCTCAAGCGGTCTGATTAAAAAATAAGTAAACATATTATGTTTTTTTATTTCGTTAATTTTTAATCAACACGTCTTTACAACATGTTATTATTTATTTGTATTGCTTACACTTTGTACTGCATGTTGGTAAATATTATGAATAGAAATGTTAAATTGGAAGGAAAATCATTTTCAGAATTTAAGTTATTTCAAAGTAAGAAAACTATAGATTTTAAACTTTTACCGGCATGTATTGTTTTGTCCAATTAAGGAAAATGACATTCACGTACATATATAAAGAGATATCCAAGTTTATCCAAGTTGCACGCCACTTGACTTCGATATCTTTATTAAGAGATAACATTTCAATGAATTGCTAGGATTTTCCTACCATTGAGTTTGATTGAAAAAAAATCGTGTCACTAGTTAATTCTGGTAATTTATTATTTAAGTATATATTTAAAAGAAAATATGCATGGCTGAATGTTTGTCTTTTATGGTTTAACAGTGACTCCCAATGTATGCGCAACAGAACCCTGCTGAACGCTTCAGTGATCCATGTCGGTGGTGATGGCTTAAGGTGTATTTGGTGGATGGAGAAAACTTCAAGGAGGCGGTGATATCATAAAATAAAGAAGGAAATATACAGACAATTTAATTTATGTATTCAACGAAGCTATAATGCGTTCCAAACTATAATAACATTTAACTAAAATTCACGGTTGTTAAAAAGATTAGGATTTACCTTCTTTTCGAAAACTAAAAGAAAACAAATTGTTGAAAAAAAACAAACAAATTTAACTGAAATCTACGTAACCTGAACCACTCAAGATGGCGATCTCTTTCTTTTTTCTTAGAATATTTATCTTTAATATAGTTTCCTAAGAAATATATTTTGTAAAAGATCAATAGATAATGGAAAATAATTAATTTCGTAATAATTAGTTTTATATATCTTATCTTATCTGTTTCAGACGCTCCTTCTATACAGAACAAAAATAAGCAGTAGGGAGCATCAATATTTTTAGCTGCTCTATCATCTTACAATATGATTTCTTCTATGAGCCTATTTCACTGAATTAGAAATGTGGCGCTGCTACGGTGATGATCTGTCTAAAAATTTATCATACAAGATAAAACAGCTTAACTGAGCCAAAATATTCAATTTTATTAGACTTTATGACAAACACAACAGCTCTACCATTTTCTTCTGTCTGCGTTGAGAGAATGCTCTCTCACGTATACAAGGTATAGACCGAAGATAATCTAATACAATTCTCAGATAGACATAATTATAACAACTAGGGCTGGTACTGATAAAAAAAAATTCATTAGATTAATCGGGGGAAATCAATTAATCGATTAATTTCGATTAATTGAATTTGTTCAAATCATATATAGATCACGTTAAGTCACAAACCATTATTTCGCAAAATCGGTTAAGTCGTGGTAATTTCATGGCTTCCAAATACTCTGACGTAACACAGAAAATTCGTTCTGCTATTCAAGATATAAAGAAGAAAAAACTTTTAGTTTAAGTATGCATGTCTAAATAAATAATAAAAATAA
>CALYLW010002610.1:0-39447 GCA_944989445.1 Ampullaceana balthica | reverse complement strand
ACCGTTTTGTGCATACCAGTTACCTCAGTTCCATGTGAATGATTGTTCAGGTCGGCTGGTTATATTGTCAATTTGACTCGCTCATCACTTGAACCAAATAATGTGAACACACTAGGATGTCAATTGCAATTATTTTTTTATATTCGTACTTCCACATCATATATTTCTATCTATGTCTATGGCATCCGTCCATCCTCATGGGATGATGGCGTTTCCTCCTGCTCCTCTGCCCCCCTTCCCCTTTCTCCTGGCCCTTTTCTCCTCGCTCTTGACTGTAAGGGAAGCTTCCGCGACTTGGATGCCCTCGCGTACTTTAGCCCGCCAGGAGGTGCGTTCCTCAGCAATGGTTTCCCACGTTTTATGGTCTATCTGCGCCAGACTCATGTCTTTCTTGCAGACATCCTTGAAGCGCAAGCAGGGGCGTCCTCTCTTCCGCATACCAGTTGCCAGCTCACCGTAAAGCAGGGCTCTTGCAATGCGCTCCGAGTTCATCCTGCGGACATGTCCCAGCCACCGCAGGCGCCTCTCACTCAGGATTGAGTGCATGCTCAGCATATGACTCCTTCTGAGTACCTCGACATTCGTTATCTTGTCCTGCCACTTGATGTGCAGAATCCTGCGCAAGCATCGTAATTTTTACTATTTTAAAAAAGACTAGATTAGGGGCCGTCCATAAAGTACGTCATGCTCCGAGGGGGGAGGGGGTCTAAGAAAGTGTGACACTTTGTGACAGGGGGGAGGGGTTCAGGCCATGTGTGATGTCAAACATTTATTATTTTTAGTATTTTTTAAAAATTTATTTATATTTTTTTAGTAGAATTTAAATAGCTTTAAAAATAATTTTTAAAAATTTTGTGAAACATTAGAATTAGTTTTATGTCAAAATAGCATTGAAATGCGTATCTCCTGAATGTATTGTTCATAAATCTGAATTGGAAACAGCAGGAATTATATCGAAGGATCAGGAATGGTTTGACATATCATGTTCGCACCAGTCAATATTTCACTCAAATTGTTATTAAATATCAGGACATGAAATGTTGCGACAAAGCACGAAGCTCATATTTTAACGTTTTACCTTAAAGATTCTTCCCTCATCCAATCCGAATCAACCAAACAAATGATGGACTCAAAGCTTAAGAAATAGCCGATGCAGATTCTCATAAATTTCCTACCTTGTTGGTAGCACAAACTCTCTAATTTTATGAAATTATTCCAAGATCAACAGGAGCTTTCAAAGTACAACCATATGATTACCAGCTTATTTGATCGACTTTGCAAAGTATGTCACTCATTTTTTGCCTCACAAAAATGTTGAAGAAACATACAGGACAACACAGAGCTCGGGCTCAGGAGAATGTGCCCACCCAAACTGTTCAAGAATCAAATCAGATAAAACGCATCCGTCCTTTGAGAATCACTTCTGTTGTTCGTTCGTCCGTCGATACGACGAGGACCACTCTAGTCATCCGAGGGTTGTCTGTGCGTGCGCAGATGGCTGATTAGGCCGATCCTTGCACGAAAGGTTCGGGAACAGAAGGGACAAGGGACGAGTGCGACATCTCCTGGAGGGTTGACAGCATGGGCCTTTCGGGCTTGCCTCTTCTTTTCTGCGGCGGTGATCCGGTTTGCCTCGCATGACCCGGCACCTTCGTGGATGGAAGAGCGCCAGGTGGATCGGTCCATTGCAGCTCGTTCCCACGTGTCTGGATTGATGGCAAACGCTTTCATTGAGGCTTTTAGTGTGTCTTTGAAGCGTTTCTTTTGCCCACCGTGGGACCGCTGGCCATACTGGAGCTCACCATAGAAGATTTTCTTTGGCAGTCTTTCGTCTGGCATTCGGACAACGTGCCATGCCCAGCGTAGCTGGGACTGCATCAGGAGGGTGAAGATGCTGGGTAGACCTGCCCTGGTCAGTAACACTGGGTCTGGAATTTTGTTCTGCCACTTTATGCCGAGAATCTTCCTGAGGCTTGTTATATGAAAGTGGTTAAGCTTTCTTGCATGGCGCTGATAAACAGTCCAAGTTTCACAAGCATATAGCAGTGTGGGGAGCACCACTGCCCTGTACACTTTCAGCTTGGTCTGGACGTTAATGCCTCTTCTGTTCCAGACATTAGGGTACAACCTGCCGAAAGTGGAGCTGGCTCTAGCAATTCTGACGTTCACTTCGTCATCGATGGTGACATTTTGAGACAGTGTGCTGCCTAGGTATGTGAACCGATGCACTGTGTTGAGTCTCTGGCCGTTGACAGTGATGTTGGGCTCTACGTAGGGCCTTCAAGGCGCGGGCTGATGGAGGACCTCAGTCTTCTTAGTGTTGGTTGTTAGACCAAAGTTTGTGCAGGCGCTGGAGAACAGGTTTACACTACATTGCGTGTCGGCTTCTGAGACAGCGTTGAGGGCACAGTCATCAGCGATCAGCAGGTCTCTGATGATGTATGTCATAACCTTGGTTTTTGCCTGGAGCCTCCGAAGGTTGAACAGCTTGCCATCTGTGCGGTACTTCAGGTTGACTGGAGCCTCCGAAGGTTGAACAGCTTGCCATCTGTACGGTACTTCAGGTTGACTGGAGCCTCCGAAGGTTGAACAGCTTGCCATCTGTACGGTACTTCAGGTTGACTGGAGCCTCCAAAGGTTGAACAGCTTGCCATCTGTGCGGTACTTCAGGTTGCCTGGAGCCTCCGAAGGTTGAACAGCTTGCCATCTGTGCGGTACTTCAGGTTGACTGGAGCCTCCGAAGGTTGAACAGGTTGCCATCTGTGCGGTACTTTAGGTTGACTGGAGCCTCCGAAGGTTGAACAGGTTGCCATCTGTGCGGTACTTCAGGTTGCCTGGAGCCTCCGAAGGTTGAACAGGTTGCCATCTGTGCGGTACTTCAGGTTGACTGGAGCCTCCGAAGGTTGAACAGGTTGCCATCTGTGCGGTACTTCAGGTTGACTGGAACCTCCGAAGGTTGAACAGTTTGCCATCTGTGCTGTACTTCAGGTTGCCTGGAGCCTCCGAAGGTTGAACAGGTTGCCATCTGTGCGGTACTTCAGGTTGACACCAGCATCCACGTCTCTGAAAGCCTCTGTCAGCATGGCGGAAAACATGAGGCTAAACAGTGTTGGTGCCAGGACGCAGCCCTGCTTGACCCCGTTTGTGACTGGGAAAGGATCAGAAAACTCCCCGCTGTCCTTGACTCTGGCCTGCATGCCCTCATGGAATTGTTGCACCAAGACGATGAATTTCCTTGGGCAACCGTACTTGGCCATGATCTTCCACAGACCCTCTCTGCCAACAGTGTCAAAAGCCTTGGTCAGGTCGACATAGGTGGAGAATAGGTCAGAATTCTGCTCCTGACATTTCTCTTGCAGCTGCCTGGCAGCGAACACCATGTCGATGGCTCCTCGCTCTTTTCGGAATCCACACTGACTTTCAGGCAGGAGTCCTTGGTCAAGGTGGACTGTGAGGCGGTTGAGGAGGATTCTGGCAAGGATCTTTCCTGCGATAGAAAGCAGGGATATGCCTCTGTGGTTGTCACAAGCCTGTCTACTTCCTTTTCGCTTATATAGATGTATGATGGTGGCATCTTTGAAGTCCTGCGGGATCGTCTCTTGCTGCCATATTAAGAGAAACAGCTGGTGGAGCCTTTCAGTCAGGGCTGTTCCCCCCTCCTTGTAGACCTCAGCTGGTATGTGGTCAGAACCAGGTGCTTTGCCACTGGAGAGAAGATAGATTGCTTTCTGGGTCTCGAGCAAGGTTGGGGGGGGGGTCATCCAGTGCTTTGTTTGTGGGCACTTGGGGTAGACGATTGATGGCTTCGTCGTTGATTGTCGAAGGGCGATTTAGGACGTCATCGAAATGTTCGACCCATCTCTCCAAGATCTTCTCTTTGTCTGTGATCAGTGTGATACCGTCTGCGCTGAGGAGAGGGTTTCTTCCTGAGGGCGTAGGGCCATATACTTCTTTCAAGGCGTCGTAGAAGTTTTTATAGTCACGCCTGTCTGCATAGCCTTGGATCTCGTCAGCTTTGTTGCCGAGCCAATCATCCTGCATCTGACGGAGCTTCTGCTGAACAGTCTTGCGTATGTTGTTGACCTCACTTCTAGAAGTCAAAGAGAAACCATGGCAGTTATTGCCAGAGGAGAAAATGCACATACAGAGGCTGTTGAGTGGCTAGATGGGGACGAGTTGATCTGTCTGCAATTATCCTTCCAGGAAACGATGATTGTGAAAGATTGATGTCAGTCGTAACTATGGATGAACACAGATGATGTCCAGTGAATATTTTTGAATGAAATATAATTCATAGGACCATTATAAACATATTAAATAAAGCACAAGAGTTGGTCACATAATTTGTCAATCTAATCTTTTTTTTAGTCAAATTGTTTTGTTTACTTTTTTATTTGTAATTTTAAAAATCCGGCTACAGCATCGGCTCCGGCAGGATTTCACTTCATAAATCCGGCTGGCCGGTAGATCCCTAATTTATATATATATATTCATAATCATAATTGCCCCGGAAAATCCAGAATCCAGCCATTTTAACAAATCTGATTCCGGCTCAAGCCGGATTTCACTTCATAAATCCGGCCCACTTCAGCTCCAGCCAGATTTCAAAGTTTTGAATCCGGTACATCCCTAATTTTAAGTGGAAATTTTGTATTTTAATACAATTTAATAGTGAAGGGTATTTTAAGTATTAAATTAAATATTTTAATTAGGTGTTAATTTTTTAAAAATTTGGAAAGTGTGACGTACTTTAGGGGGGGGGGTCCCCGAGATTTGTGACAGTTTGTGACAGGGGGGAGGGGGGGTCAAAAATGGTCAAAAATAGCGTGACGTACTTTATGGACGGCCCCCTATGGCTATTTTTTCAATAAAAAACTTAGAAACCTAGACAAGGTTGTAAAAGCCTAGATCTAGGTCAGGGGTCACATATTTTGTCTGAGAGAGCCGTAAACACCACATATTTTGTCTGAGAGAGCCGTAAACACCACATATTTTGAAAAGTAATTCTATGAGAGCCATACATTATGTTTAGAACTAAAAATTCAAGTAAATGTTTGCATTTTATGTAATTTCAACACTGAAAGTAAAATAATTATATCCCTGACTTCTTTTTAATAACATTGTTATGCTGTTGTTAATTAATAATGAATACTGGTATTTCTTACCATTACTTATAGTGCTGCATGACTGCGCTGGTGGCTTTGTAGTCCGGTTGATACGTGGTGACGTTAAGCTTCATGCAGGTGTGGAGACTAGTTTTTTTTAATATGCAATTAATATGTAGATCAAATTATTCTGAAGTAACATTTTTTTTAATAACCGAACATTTGTCTGCGAGCCAATAGAGCCACATCTTGCTTGCAAGCCATGGTTTCCCGAACCCTGATTTAGGTTGAAAAACCTAGCGCTATCAGCACTGGCATTGATTATTTAGGAACGAGTTAAGTGTATTTCACTTTATAATACCACAGAGTTACGCAACAATAGGATAATGTACAGACGATCTATTCTGGAGAGTATTAAAATTACTTAAATGTCTTATTATTTTGGTTTGCAATTAATGTAAATACAAAAGTAATTATAATATTTGTAAAATTTTAACATCATTTTAATTATATTTATTTTTTTACATTTTAATAACACAATAATTGTCAAAGAAATAACTTTAATATAAAATGATTGTTTAAAATTTAGAATATATTTTTAAAATAATTTTAAAAGAACAATGAGTTATCTCCCTTGATCCGATGCGTGTTATTCATATTTATATCCCTATATATATTGCGCCTAAGCGCGTCTGTCACCTCTACGTCCGTTAAATCTTGATTTTATAAAAAAAAATTAAAATCTATATGAATATTATCAATACTAGTTTGTGCTGCGGCGCCGTGGCGCCTATGGCGCCCCCTTTTTAAGGGTGCCTACGGCGCCCACCTTTTTCAAAAGCCCAACTAACTTGTTCTTGTATGATAAATACGCAATATGAAACTTTCTTAAATGTACACAAAGTATTTTTTAATGGTTGCAAAAGCCCAAGTAACATAATATAATTATATGATAAATACGAAATATTCCTGAAATGTACACAAAGTATGTATATAATATTTTTTTACAGTGCTAATCACCACACGATTTTTAAAGTAATTTTAGAAAGCAGCGCACCAAATTACTGCACCAAAAATACCTCTTATCGAACGTCCGCATGAAATTGTTTAATTATTAATAATAGTGTGGAGGGTGTTTAATGTTAATCTGGAAACCAAAATGATTATCCATTTTTTTAAAAAAAAAGCATAGTGATGTCCCTCAGCGTTAGGCTACATAATTGAGCGTAAATATATATATGATACGTAATTTCCGTCGTCTCTATGTATGTATTAGTATGTATAATATATGTATGTGTGAATGTAACGAATATGACGTCATATAATATTTTTAAATTATGTTAGGTGACGCTGCGATCGAATTTGTATAAAAATATTAGATGACGTCATTGTTTTATGCTTATATTTTAATTTTTGAAAAAGGGAACGATGTAAATAATAGGTTTTGATGATTTATTATTATTATGAAATACTTTGTGTACATTTCAGCAAGATTAATATTTTGTATTTATCGAACACCGATAAATTACTTATGTTAGTTATGTATATTGATTCCCGTTGTCTGTATGGATTGTATAAAAATATTATATGACGTCATTGTTTTATGCTTATATTTTAATTTTTGAAAAAGAATGATGTACAAATAGGATTTGAGCTGACCCGCGGCGTAGCATACGCCGCTAATGATTTAGTGACAAAATCGATCGCAGCGCCGCCTAACTTACATCCATACAGACAACGGGAATCAATATACATAATTAACATAAGTAACTTATCCGTGTTTGATAAATACGAAATATTAAACTTGCTGAAATGTACACAAAGTATCAATATACATAATTCCCGTCGTCTGTATGTATGTATGTATGTATGTGTGGATGTAACGCTATACTAATTTTAGAAAGCAGCGCACTAAATAACTGCACCAATGCAACAAAAGCTGTGCAAATTAAAGATGCGCAGTAAAAAAATATTATATGACGTCATAGTTTTAGCACATATTTTTATTTTCGAAAAGGGAACAATGTAATAAACAAAAAAACGTAAAAAACTAAGTTTTTGGCTATAAATCCTTTCTGAACGAGACATAACTAAAAGAATGTTTATTATAATACACAGCGCAAGACCATCCAAAAATAAAAAATGGTAGTTATGTGTCGTAAAACATGTTTAATATAATGCGCACTGATCAGGAATATGTTTATAAATAGTGTTGTCAATAAAATCACACCTTATTGCGCGACAGTAAGGTTGTTCAATATAAACGCACCGCGAAACTCTATCTAAAAAAATAACATGATACATAGAGATAAATATAATAATCTAAAAAAATCAATAATTTCATTACAGTACATGCGATCGATCTGAAATTTTGATACATCATTTTTATCATCGGTACAAAACTGCCTGCAAAATTTCAGCTCGCTAGCTTACGAGAAAGTGGGTTAAAATCGATCCAAAGTTTTGGCGACAAACAAGCAAACAATCAACCAAACTGAAATTACGAGTTAATATAAAGAATTTTAAAAGAGGATTTGAAAATGGTTAATTATAAAAGCAAAAAACAAAGGGGGCCCCTATACGGCGCCCTACAAACCCTATTATAAAATACTTTGTGTTCATTTCAGAAAGTTTAATATTTCGTATATATCAAACAAGGACAAGTTAGTTGGGATTTTGAAAAAGGTTGGCGCCGTAGGCGCCTTAAAAAAAGTGCATTTGTCAAAATAAATAGATTTCAGCTGAAAACCTCCGTCCTTTTTGACGGGTAACACACAAGTATGTATATAAAAATCAAAGTATGTATGTATGTATGTATGTATGTATGTATGTATGTATGTATGTATGTATGTATGTATGTATGTATGTATGTATGTATGTATGTATGTATGTATGTATGTATGTATGTATGTATGTATGTATGTATGTATGTATGTGTGTGTATGTATGTGTGTGTGTGTGTGTGTGTGTGTGTGTATGTGTGTGTGTGTGTGTGTGTGTGTGTGTGTGTGTGTGTGTGTGTGTGTGCGTGCGTGCGTGCGTGTGTGTGTGTGGGTGGGTGTGGGTGGGTGTGTGTGTGTGTGTGTTAGTGTGTGTGTGTGTGTGTGTGTATGAATGTATGTGTGTGTGTGTGTGTGTGTGTGTGTGTGTGTGTGTGTGTGTGTCTGTCTGTATGTGTGTGTGTGTGTATGTATGTATGTATGTATGTATGTATGTATGTATGTATGTATGTATGTATGTATGTATGTAAATATGTATGTATGTATGTATGTATGTATGTATGTATGTATGTATGTATGTATGTATGTATGTATGTCCTTTATAACTGACTAAACAATTTATCAGATCGCCATGAAACTTTTGGAGACTTTTGAGGATGCTCCTGGGATGCTAACTGGCAACTTTTTTGCAAAATTTAACATTCATCGGGCGCCGGGGGCCCATAATATCTTTTTCTTATATGAGCTATATAAAAATTAGTTTAAGCTATTAGGTAAATTGATGGATCTTTTAACCAAACTTTGTATATACCAACTTGTTAGCAAATATTGAAATACTATTGGGCACTTATTTCCTAATGTCCGTTTTTTTCGGGGCTTGGAGCCCAAAATGTCTTTTTTCATTAACGTTTAATTAAGATTGTATTCCCCATTCAAATATTAAGGATCTAGATAATTATAGAGAAATGTATCCGCTATGAAATTGATTGAAATAAACATGTGTTTTGAACTTGACATCTTGCCCTTATTGGGCCCTGGGGCACTTAATGTCATTTTTTGCTTATGTGAGCTATATCAAAATTAGTTTATGTGCTAGCTACTGAGTAAATGAATGGATCTTAACCAAACTTTTTATATAAAAACTTGGTAGCCCGTATTAAAATAACAAAGGGCACTGCACGTCAAATGTCCAATCGTTCAGGGCTGGGGCCCAAAATGTCTTTTTTTCGAATACGTTTGAGATATTATTGGCCATTCTATTTTTAACGATCTTGAGAAATATATCCATGATGAAACTGAATTACAATGAACAGCATGTTGAAATTTACATCTTACATCGATTGGGCTGGGGGCCCCAAATGTCTTTCTTCGTATATGTTTGAGATATTATTTGCCATTTTATTTTTAACGATCTTGAGAAATATATCTATGCTGAAACTGAATTTAAATAAACAGGTTTTCAAAATGTACATCTTGAACCAAATGTACATCTTGAACCAAATGTACATCTTGAACCAAATGTACATCTTGAACCAAATGTACATCTTGAATCAAATTTACATCTTGAACCAAATGTACATCTTGAACCAAATGTACATCTTGAACCAAATGTACATCTTGAACAAAATGTACATCTTGAACCAAATGTACATCTTGAACCAAATGTACATCTTGAACCAAATGTACATCTTGAACCAAATGTACATCTTGAACCAAAAATACATCTTGAACCAAATGTACATCTTGAACCAAATGTACATCTTGAACAAAATGTACATCTTGAACCAAATGTACATCTTGAACCAAATGTACATCTTGAACCAAATGTACATCTTGAACCAAATGTACATCTTGAATCAAATTTACATCTTGAACCAAATGTACATCTTGAACCAAATGTACATCTTGAACAAAATGTACATCTTGAACCAAATGTACATCTTGAACCAAATGTACATCTTGAACCAAATGTACATCTTGAACCAAATGTACATCTTGAACCAAATGTACATCTTGAATCAAATTTACATCTTGAACCAAATGTACATCTTGAACCAAATGTACATCTTGAACAAAATGTACATCTTGAACCAAATGTACATCTTGAACCAAATGTACATCTTGAACCAAATGTACATCTTGAACCAAATGTACATCTTGAACCAAATGTACATCTTGAACCAAATAGGCCCGGTGGCCCCTTAATGTATTTTTCCTTATATCTATATATATAAAAATGAAAGTATCTATGAATGTATGTATGCATGTCCTTTATAGCTGACTAAACGATTCATCCGATCGGCATGAAACTTTTGAGTACGATCCTGGGATGGTCACTGGCTACTTTTTTTGCAAAACTTTAACACTTATGGGGCACCGGGGGCCCACAATATGATTTATTTCTTATATGAACTATATAAAAATTAGTTTAAGCGTTAGTTATTAGGTAAATTGGTGTGGTGGATCTTAACCAAACTTTGTATTTAACAACTTCGTAGCCAATATTGAAGTACTATTGGACACTAGTTTCCTCATGTCCATTTCATCGTGGCTGGGGGCCCAAAATGTCTTTTTTCAGAAACGTTTAAGATTGTATTCTCCATTCTCCATTCAATTATTAAAGATCTTGAGAAATATAGATACATATATCCACCATGAAATTGATTGAAATAAACCAAAGTTGCTAATAATTTTAGGAAGTAGCGCATTACATTACTGCACTAAAAATAACACTTTTCGAACGTTCCACATAAAATTGTTCAATATGATAATAAATGGATCAAATAAAAATAAATGAAAATTATGTCTGTATTACGTTATTTTTTAATCTGATGTGTATTTATTTTGAAAACTTCCGTCATTTTTGACTAGTGATTTCATAAGTAACACTTATTAAATGTTCTTGTCAAAATCTTATTAACACTGGAATGTCTCTTTTATGTGTCATCTTTTAACCAACTACACAAAACGACAAGTGTGTTGACATTTTTTGGTTCAAGTGATGAGCGGGTCTAATTGACAATATAACCATCCGTGCTGAATGATTGTTCACAAGGAACTGAGGTAACTTGTATGCACAAAACGGTCTTGGCAAGTAATCACATTATCTGATATCAGTGTTCATTAAGTTTCCACAATTGTAAAGGGTTATTGGATTCAGGAACTTTCATCTCCATTTTGTAACGTAATAATTCATCAGAAGAACTGTCGTCATTTTCTGTCACTGAGTCAGATTCCATTACTGCCATAAGCTTAATACGCTTTTCATTTGGTTTGATAAGTAGGCGAAGTGTTAGAACATGGTAGGCAAACTTTATCAACATTTAGAACATTCTCGTCAGTCAATAGTTTAAAACCAAATATTCGTATTGTTGTTGTTGTTGAGCCTTCTCGTCCATGAGGGGCATCCACCGATCATCGTCAGCGTCTGCGATTCCTACAAGGGCATAGGCCACCTACGAGAGACCTCAAGGCATCTCTATCCTGGGCCAGCTTCTCCAGGATCTTCCATTCATGGCCAAATCTATTGATGTCTGCCTCCAATTCTCAGCGCCAAGTGTTTCTTGGACGGCCTCTTTCCCGCTTACCCTGTGGGTTCCATTTCAGGCTTCGTGTTATATAAGTTTGCATGGATAATAATGATATGATCATGATAATAGTAAATGCATAGTGAATTACACACACCATAAAGTGATACTGCAGCAAAGAAGTTTGAAGTTCGCAGTATTAACAAAAACTGCTGAGGAGTCAGCCGGACGTTAACTTTCGGCATTGAATAGTTGTAACTATTTATAATATATATGTTTCTCTTTCTATGTAGGCGTTCTCACAGTAATTAATCTTGTGCACAATAATTCACTGACGAATTCATTTATCCAAAACAACTTTAATATATATATATATTGTACACATAAGAATCATTTGAGGTAATATGACGTGGAAATCTTAAGTATACACGATACAACCTTCCCTCGTCGGAAGTCTACACACAACTGTTCGCCCAACACTTTCAACCAATAGAAATGCTCCTTTCTTCCCGCGTCTCTTGTACACGTGACCTTACGTCACAAAATTATGTTAATCAGATGTGACATTCACCCCCATCCTTCAAAAAAAAAGTTTATGAAATACAACATTTTTGGTCTTCATAAAATCAAATCAATCTATATCTATATTCAAGTTTCAAATATTTATCATCAATGAACATTCATTTTCTTACATTCAACTTCTGGATATAAAATCAATAAGAAAAATCTGTAGGACTGTAACAGTCTAAACATAAGAAATAATGAGAAAAAAATCTGTAGAACTGCAACAGTCTTAACATAAGAAATAATGAGAAAAAATCTGTAGGACTGCAGCCGTCTACCTGTGCTGAAAAAATGAAAATGGACTTTTAAACACATCTGTAATTTTGTGTAATTAAAACATTTAAACACTCAATATTATTAAAATTAACTAATAATCCAGTGGAATTCAAACACTGTTCCTTGTCCATTGTTCAACAAATAAAAACATTAATATAATTACAGTCTCTGTTTGTATCCTTTAGGAATTCACAGACTAATGTTAAAACAGTCTCTTATTTTATCATTTAGTAATTCACAGAATGTCTTTTTAATAGTCTCTGGTTTTATCAGTTAGGAGTTCACAGAGTGTCTTTATTTATTGTCATTCTACTTAATATGTCTGCAACCACATTGTCCTTTCCCTTCACAGGTTTAATGTCAAATTTGTAGTCGGCTAATAGCATAGCCCAACGATTCACTTTGGCGTTGCTGATCTTCTTCTTGTTGAATGCCACAAGTGGTTTGTGGTCTGTTAGGAGAGTGAATGTTCTACCTAGAAGGTATTTTTGAAGTTTTTGTAGAGCCCACACTATGGCTAGACATTCTCTCTCTATGGTGCTGTAGTTACACTCTGTTTTGGTCAAGTTTCTGCTAAGATACTGTATAGGATGTAGGATACCATCATGTTCTTGCATGAGGCACGCTCCTAATGCAATGGACGATGCATCGGTAGAAACAATGAAAGGTTTGTCCCATTGAGGTGTAATTAAGATGGGTTTCTTCCTGAATGCCTCCTGAATGTTCTCTAATGCGTTGAGGCAATCTCCTGGAAATTGAAATTTTCTAATATCTTTGGTTTTTGTAACTTCTGTTAGTGGATGAACTATTTCTGCATAATTTGCAATAAAAGGTCTGTAAAAGTTACATAGTCCCAGCAGGGCTTGCACTTGTTTTTTAGATTTTGGGACAGACAGATTAAATATCTTGTTTTCATTTTCTTCAGTGGGAGTGACTGCACTGCCTCCTATTCTGTATCCCCAAAAATCTATATACTTCTTTCCAATGTTGATCTTTTCTGGTGAGATTGTCACATTATGTTTCTTGAGTCTATCCAGTACAGCTTCAAGTGTATGGATATGTGATTCCCAATCTTTAGTGTGGATGCATATATCGTCGACATAATGTACCACATTTGGAATTCCTTTTAGCATCACTTTCATAAATCTGCTAAAAGTGGCCGTACTGTTGACCAGTCCAAATGGCATTACTAACCATTCATAAACCTCATCCATGGCTATGAATGCAGTGTATTGTATAGAATCAGGATCCATGTTAATCTGCCAAAAACCTCTGTTTAAGTCAAATGTAGTGAATATTCTGGAAGTACCAATTATGTCTATAATGTCTCTTGGGTCTCCAATAGGTTCATGGTCCAATTTTGTAATATTATTCAACTGTCTGTAGTCACAGCACAGTCGAATTTTTCCATTCTTCTTTTTTACTATGACAGTTGGTGAGGTATAGTTAGCTTCAACTGCTTTTCTTATTTTGTTTTCTTTAAGTAGGTAGTCAATTTCTTGCCTTACTGTGTCTCTATGTGCCATTGGAATAGGGTATACTTTGGTCTTGAAGGGTTCATGTTCCAAAACTTTCTTCTTGTGAGTCACAGTTTTTGTGTTGCCTGTTTCTTTTGTTATGACACCTTTGTATTTTTGAAAAATTTTGATCACTCTGTGTTTCATATTATCTGGTATGTCAGATGATATTTTGTCACTGTCAAGACTGTTCATTTTCATTGTATTGTCATTTTCATCATTTACCTTGATGATGACATTAACAGTTTGCTTTCCTTCTTTATTGTCATCATATGTTCTTAGTTTGTCAATATGTAATTTTTTCACATGTCCTTTGATATTGACACTATAAGTGACATCACTAAGTTTCTCTTCAATTTTGTATGGACCTTCCCATGTGATTTCATTCTTTGTGTTTGGTAAGCATATTAGGACTTGTTGTTCAGGCTCAAATGTTCTCAAATGTCTGTGTCTATTTTTGATTTCTCTATGTCTTGTACTTTGCTTGATTAGTCTGTGCTTTGCTGCTTCAATACTGTAAAGTATTTTATCTCTAGTGTCTGACATCAGCTGATATCTGTCCTGTATGGCATCTTGTTTACTTATAAGCCTTTCTTTGAAATTCTTTAAGGGACTTGCAGGGTTTTGGCCAAACATTAACTCAAAAGGACTAAAGCCAGTGCTTTCATGTTTGCTGCTGTTGTATGCAAACAGTACTAAGGGTAAATATTCATGCCATTTGTCCTCATGGTCCACTGTCACCTTTAATAGCATATTCTTGATGGTTTTGTTTAGTCTTTCAATCACTCCATTTGACTGTGGATGGTACACTGTGCTGTGTACTTGTGTAATGTTTAACATTTTCATAATGGCTTGTGTCATCTGACCCTTGAATTGGCTGCCATTGTCCGACAGAAGTGTTTGAGGGAAACCATATCTGCTAAAAACATTGAGTAATGCGTTGCATATATTTTCTGCATCTATTCGCTTCAGTGGGATAGCTTCACCCCATCTGGTGGCTATGTCCACTATGGTTAGAGCATACATATGTTTCTTCTTTGACATCTTTTTGAATGGTCCTATCAGGTCTATAGCGATTTTCTCGAATAAAAAGTTTGCCTTGTCAGATGATTGTATGGGTGCTGTGTGCCTCCCATCTTTGGGATTATGTCGTAGACACACTGTACATGCCTTGATGTATTCTTTTATCTGCCTTGCCATTTTAGGCCAGTAAAAGTTTTCTGCTATTGTAGTAATTGTTTTCTTGGCGCCCATATGTCCACCTAAAGGACTGTCATGTGTCATTTTGATAATGGTTTTCCTGTAACTTTTTGGGAAGAACCACTCTTTTGCACGTACCTTCCTGTGCAATGTTTATTAATATGCCTTTATCTAGCTTGTAATTTTTGTTGTGGCCTGTTTCATTGTCTTTGATAAGTTTCATTTTTATTTCCCTGATTGTGTTATCTTCTTCTTGTAGTTGTTTGAACTCTTGTTTGGACATCAGTTGGCTTCCTATTTCAAGTTTCTCATCAACTTCAATGTCTGTGATCTCTTTTCTTTTTGTAGTGGCTCTTGTTTGTACAGTAGCACATACTTGATGGTTGTTATCATGCCAGGCCTTGTATACTTCATCAGTATTGTCCAGCACACCTTCAATGTTCCCTATAATAAGATCACAAATGGCGTCTTGTAAGACTCTGGCTCTAACTTTACCATGAAACCAGGGTGAGTTGATGGTGAAAATTGCAGTTGGACACTCTCTCTTTGTGCCATCAGCCATTATCAGTGTGTCTTTTTTCCCATCATACTCTTCTTCTTTCACCATCTTATCACGGACTACAATTGTTGTGCATCCAGTGTCACGAAGACACATACACTTTCGATCATTGATGTACACTGGGTAACATTTCAGTGTGCCATGATCCTTGATAGTGGCCACAGTACTACTAGATTGTGATTCTTCTTGTTTCATTTTTCCTTTATTATCTCCCTCTTGGTAGTCATTCCTTCTCCAGGGCTGATCATGATTTCTGTATCTGGAGTCATGATTGTATCTGCCTCTCCATGATCTTCTACCTTTGCTTTCAAAATGACCTTGTCTTGACCTTTCTTCTGTTTTCTTTCTTATAGGGCTGCCATTAGGTGACACCCTATTTGGTTGTCCTTTATTGTGGTAACACTGCTTCGCCATATGTCCTGGCTTGTTACAGTACCAACAAATAGTTTGTCTGTTGCCTTGGTTTGGCAGACTCTGGTTTCTCATACCTTGCCTTTTTTCTTGACTTTTAATTTGTATTGCTGCAAATATGTCTTGTCTCTTATCCATTTCCACATTCGGATGAGAGTCTTTGAATGTTCGTAATGCATTTGTTAGCTCTGCTTGAGTACGAACTTTCTTGTCAGTCAAATATGTGAATAGGGTTGGTGTTGCATTTTCTAAAAACTTGTCAATTAACACCATGTCTATTATGGCCTTTGGATTGCTCGTATCTATTGCTGTCAGTTCCAGCCATTTTGTTAGTTTGACTTGTGCTTCATGTACTATGATCTGTGGATCTTTGTCCATCTTGATTCTCATTTCATGAAATTCTCTTCTATAATCATTTTCTGACTTTCCAAAATGACATAGAAGTGCCTTTTTGACATTCTTATATATGCTTTTGTCTTCTTTGGCTATACTGTTATAAGCTTCAAATGCTTCTCCAGTTAATTGAGTCATCAGTTGTGCTGGCCAATCTTCTTCATTATAGCCTTTCATAGCCATTATGGATTCGAAATAATCCAGATAAACATCCATTTTTTCTTTTTGGCTATCATATTTTCTTACTTTGATAGTATCCCTTGGTGCTGACCTTCTATTTGTTTCATCACCAGGATTGTGGCCTCTACTCCCTAGCTCAATTTGTAATTTTAAGGTGTCTTGTTTCATTTTTTCAAGTTCTCTTTCACTTATGAGTTTTTGCCTCTGTTCTTCATTAGCAATTCTTGCTTTTTCTTCAGCTTCTCTTTGATTTTCTTTTTCTTCAGCTTTTCTTCGCTGTTCTTTTTCTTCAGCTATTCTTGCTTTTTCTTCTTCTTCAGCTTTTCTTCGCTGTTCTTTTTCTTCAGCAATTCTTGCTTTTTCTTCAGCTTCTCTTTGATTTTCTTTTTCTTCAGCTTTTCTTCGCTGTTCTTTCTCTTCAGCTATTCTTTGATTTTCTTTTTCTTCAGCAACTTTTTCTTCAATGAAATCTCTCATTTCTTTTCCTTTTAGTCCCATCTCTTTAGCTATGGCGGTGAATCTTTCGTAGTAATCCATGTTTTGTTTGATTGAATAATATGAATCTAGCAATTCGGTAAGGAATGTATGTATATATATTGATAAAGTTATAAATCGTCCAAATGAAAAATCTTGAATTCAAAAATGTTAAGTTCAAATAAGTGACACGTCTAAACCATAAAATCTAGTTATTGGCAAGATGAGACAACAAAAAGAATCCTCACACGGGATCTTTAGTATACTTTATATATACGCTCCCTCAGATTGACAAAATATATTAAATGGTCCGATCGTTTTGAATAAAAGTCACTTGGTTAAAATTTCAATTGTTGAGTGGTTTTTAAACAATTTAGTTCATTCCATTAATCCAAAATTGCGATAATCAAACTCTTCACACAATGAATGGATAAAAATTCCGTTTCTTTATTTATAATTCACACCAACACATTGAATAGTCCATAGCTACTCGGTTCGATGTTATGTTTACTATTATTTCCTGGAATCAACTAGCATTAAGCCTGTTGACGTCACGACCTATATATGTTCACCGTGTGTCACCATTCAGTAAGCCTACACGACCCAGATTCCAGTACTGTGTAGTATGCTTGTACTGTGACGTAGAACCAACTAGGCGACCTAGTTGTATATACCGTACTCTATGACCATGTGCCTGTATGCCGCCATTTTGAAATCTTCTTGTATTTTCATTGAACCACAAAAGTTTATTCACAGCTTCTTACGAACTTGAATATTCAAAAATACTATAGCTGGTATTATTTCTTATTTTAAAGAATACTTTCCTTTTTTGGAAATATCCAATACTTATTTCCACGAAACCTCTTTCATTGTGTTCACATAGAACTTTTACTTTTACTTCGACACCAATGTAACTATTTATAATATATATGTTTCTCTTTCTATGTAGGCGTTCTCACAGTAATTAATCTTGTGCACAATAATTCACTGACGAATTCATTTATCCAAAACAACTTTAATATATATATATATTGTACACATAAGAATCATTTGAGGTAATATGACGTGGAAATCTTAAGTATACACGATACAACCTTCCCTCGTCGGAAGTCTACACACAACTGTTCGCCCAACACTTTCAACCAATAGAAATGCTCCTTTCTTCCCGCGTCTCCTGTACACGTGACCTTACGTCACAAAATTATGTTAATCAGATGTGACAATAGTGCGCACCAATTATGAGTGCACCAATAATACAGCACAATGCGTTAAAAATAAATTATTTGACTGTAATGTGATCCACATCAAGCACATCTGTGATTTGAAGCCGTTTAAGCTTCATTGATGATTATGACTTGTCAGTTTACTCTCCCATTTGTCCATACATTATTAACACAACATTACCAAAAACATGTAAAAAATAAAATGTAGTTTTTACATATGTTAATAACAAAGAACTATTTATTTTGCATGAAACGTAGTAAGCAAAGTTTGTCACAGGATAACGGAAAAGATTAAATTATCAACTGTAAATCATATTTAAAATTTAATATACACGTGTTAGTAATTCACATAAACGTTTTTATTATTGTCAAGTCAGCACCTTTTCAAGATCTATTATGACTTGTCAGTTTATGCGCCCATTGGTCCATACATTATTACCTCTGCATTATCAAAAACATGTAAACAAAAAGTTGTAACTATTTACAAATATAATAACAAAGAACTATTTATTTTGCATGAAACCTTTGAAGTGAAGTTTATCACTTGATAAAACAAAATATTAACGTATCAACAGTTAATCGTGTATACAATTTAATATACAAGTTTTAGGAATTGAAATAAACGTTTTCATTATTGTCAAGTCAGCAGTCAGCACCCCTTCCAGTTCTATATTAAAAGCAAAGATTTTGTATTCAAAATTAGTCTAAGACGCATTAAAATATTACATGTAAATAACAATCAAACAAAAACTATTGTGGGGAGGAGTCCAATTTTTAAATACGTTATTTTTTTAAACATACAAATATGCAATCTCAAAGTGTATAAAAGAAAAAAATGCTAAACTGAAGCATAAGTTGACACATTTCATTTGCAGTAATAAACAATGGCTTTGTAGTTCAAAACGCATCGAAACCGGACAACAAAACGACAACCAACTGTTAATTTCATAAACCTAAAAACGAATGTTATACATTGATAAAGAAAAATAAATTTATAATTACGTACATAATATTGACAAGGACACATACACAAAAACGGACATTTAATACAAAAAAATAATAATAATATTAATCTCATATAATAAAACATGGCTCTTTTTACTTCGTTCCCTTCACACATTAATAAAGGCTCAAATAAAGACGTCGCGTCACAATATTTTATGGCGAGAAACACATTTTGTTAATATCGAAAGCAACATTTTTACGTTTATATATATTTTTTTAATCGGGAGTTACCTCGCATAGCGTCACGTACAGGACAGACGGGACGTGACATACATTGCAAGTTATGTATATTAATGAGTATATAAATATATATATATATATATGTTTGTGTGTGTATATGTGTGTGTGTGTTTGTATGTGTATGTGTTTGTGTGTGTCTTTATTACTTACTGTATTTACGAATAGCACCATCGTGCAATTCAAGCTAACATTAATCTTAGTAAACAAACTAAAAGTATCTTTTTGATGATTCTTTAAATATTATTGAATTATTGAATATCTAATTGCATAAATAGATACGTGAGCGTCATTGGGACAGCCCAAAGATAAGTTCTACTGAATTTGTTTGTAAATATTTGCTATGAATAATATCTAATCATTATAAATAATTCAAAATAGTTGTTACAATAATTTTTTTAAAAATAACAATTCGTTTATTTCCTTTTTCTTTCAATAAAAAAAATCTTACTGAATTGTTATTTTTTCTTAATTTGAATAATTTTTTAAAATTAAATTAGCTTCTTCATATATTTGTAATAATTAGTTTTTAAATTGATTATACAAGTGTTTTCTCGCAGAAGACGATGTCATAGTTAAGCTTATAGGAATAACTGCGTCAAATAAAACAATATAATTTTATATTGAAAATGACATTTATTTTATACAAGTACTGAATGAAATTTAATAAACTTAATACTATTTAATCCATCTCTTTTTCTAGGGCGTAATTTAAATACAGATTACAAATAATTATTCGTCAACAGTTACTCTAATTCCCCTTCGCCTCAAAATCATTCGACTCCATTAATAGATTTATACAAATCTAAATTAAATTATAAAACACTTACCAAGCTCCCAATGCCGATGAAATCGTAAGGAATGACACGACTATCAATGAACACTCTTGTTAACTGGTCACTACCCAAAGTAGCTTTGAATTTAGAGTATCTACGTAGAAACATGACGTCAGTATCGAATGTCAATGACGTTATATTACTACCATAGCACACTGTACATAACTTGACTTTCCCATTGAAAGAGAAGGCTACACACCAGTGGCGGATTTAGCTATAGGGCAGGGGGGGGCGGCTTGCCCCCCCGCGCCCCTGTTGGGTCTAAATTGGCGCCCCCCTAAAGACGCCCTCGATGAACATCAAAAAGGTGTCACAAGAGCAGAAAAATGATTTCTTAACACGAAACTTGTAATCAACACCAAACTGCTTGCTAAATATTGTATATCAAATTATGAAACGGTAATATCTGGTTTAAATCAATCACTCGCATCTGAATTATCGGCGACAATTGATAATGTAGTTAAGTCTGCACAATTATTTTCTTTAATTATTGAATCAACCATTGATATAGAATTGATCAGATGTCAGTTTCTTTACATTCAGTTTTAAAATCAGGACATGTTGTGGAAAGATTTATAGGCTTTTATACTTGGTAAACAGCGGCTGGATAGCGAATAGTGCGCTCGTCTCACAAGCTGAGGGGCGTGGCATCTAGCCCACGTTAAAGCCACAATAAAAAATAAATAGAGGTAAAAAAAGATTTTTAAAAACCAAGTTTTTATAAGTGTACTAAAAGTAAGAAAATAATTTAAAACTTATGAATTCAAGTTCATGTACTTTGATTTAATATGACTAAAAACTTGGGGCGGGTTTTTGGTATAAAAGTTAAAGAGAGATCTATAAGTGAGAGAATGAGTGAAATGCATATGTAAAACCTCATAATCGCCCTCATAAATAAAAAAAATGCTCCCTTATTTGCTGAGAAGATTTTAACAGAAATAAAAAAGTGAAACATTGATTTCACACTCTGTCGAGGACAGGCATAATCTGGAAATAAGAGTGGCCTTTAAACTCAGATAAAGAAACTTTCACCCAATTATTGTGCCCATGTTTTGAACTTGGTTACTATCGAAGCAATGTCTGTAAACAGTGGTATACAGTTGTTTTTTGGCGCAGATTTAAGGTTGTATGCATTCCTTACGTCTAGTTTACCACGTCTACATAATCTTAAAGAATACCAGAAATCTCAATATGAATCAACAGTAGATACTCTCAAACGACTTTCTTATACAAAATGTGCAAGCCGTAAGCATGCAGTTCATGCAGTTGTTTGATCATTCTCTGCTATTCTAGCCACACTTGATTCAGGGGAATCAACAGAATAGAAAGGAGGTGTCAGAGCAGAAGCTATGGGACTATCTGTTTTAATAACAAAATATTCTTTTGTTTTTCTGATGCTATTTGTACAAAAGATATCTTCATGTTATCAAACTACTTGCAACGCCTTTGCAAAACAGTTGATCGAAGTTGGAAAAAATAAGTTTGTTGAAATGAGAAGCGATGAAGCTTTTGAAATGCTGAATGTAGATGTCAAATCATTTATTAATTAAATTGTTCCAAACTAGATGTTAAAACAGAATTTAAAGAAAAGTGAATTGCAGTATGGCAGGCGAACTTAGCAGAGATAAAATGGCTGATGATCCAACTACACTCTTTAAATCTGAAACGTACTTCACTATCATGGATACACTTGTAACACAAATAGATGATCGATTTAATGACTTTCGGAGCACAGTTACTTATTTCTATGGCATTGATCAATCACAAATATCGGAGGAAAATAAAGATTCTTTTCAAAGTTTACGCAAAATTTACAAACACGACATTAACCTTGAAGAAGCAATCGTAGAATATAAGATTTGTATGCATTAATACAGGCAACCTTCACTAGTGGACTACAACTTAAAAAGGTTCAGCCATTCTTGACTGAAAAACTAATGGCATCGGTCGGGTCTCACTAGCTTGTCAATACTCTATAAAATTTACATGCCTCTTCCTGTTAGCAGTGCTACTGCTTAATTAAAGATGTTTCAGTAGATTGAAACTCATCAAAAATTATTTGCGCTTAACAATGACAAACTAACGTCTGTCTGAATTGGCATTAATTTCAATTGAACGTGATCTAGCTGAGAACGTTGACTTTGAATCAACGATAAATCGTTTTGCTTAAATGAAATCACGTAGAAAGCAATTTATATAGGGCTCATGGCTCTATCTTATCTTATCTGTTACAGACGCTCCTTCTATACAGAAGAATATTGCGTCATATGCTTATCCATGGTTTGTATTTAGTCCTGCATTCTTATTAGAGTTTTGAATGCTTATTTAAGGAACTTACAATCATTGTTTGTGTAAAGTTCATAGATTTTCCCAAAGTTTGATGCTCAAACTTACAGTGACAAATTATTATTTTTTTTATATTCTGAAGTAAATTGTTTAGTTTATTTATAAGTATAATATTATTGGCACTCTTTGTGTGTGTGTGTCAGTGTTACTAATCCTAACCAATCCACTCCACTAAAGTCTCTGTGTTTTTCATTATTTGTAGCATCAGATTACCTGGACTTAAACTGAACTATTTTGCCAGATACAATTCTCATTTCATTTTTTTCAGATAGAAAACTATTACAAGAACTAAAAACAGTAGCTCTAAAATTTGATTTGTAAAAAGAAGTTGTTCTCTTTGAAACTAAGTTCATAATTTACTGTCATCTTTTTATCTACAACTGATATATGCATATAATACGTATACGATAAATGATTTCTTTAATTACTTAGGCCTTTTATTAATGATCAACATTTTTTAAAATACATTACATTTTGTTTGCATTTTTGACCTATTACTCTCCTGAATATAAAGCAATTGTTTGTATATTGAAGAGATTCATTGCAATGGTTTGATGTAAACAAAAATAATATTAAATAATGTACTTTGAATGATCAAAACAGCATTTATTATTTAACACTTAGTTATTTGTTTGAGTTACTGTCAGCGCTATTTATGGCAAGCTGAACACTGATGAGTCATCTTGCAGATAGTACAACAAACTATTGGAGGCCTATAAAAAATTTAATAAAATTCTACCTCATTATCAAAACATTTTAGAAGTTTTATTTAGCCCAAAGACTATAAACTTATTATGCTGAGTTTTCTATGTTAAAGTCTGCTTGGATATTCAGCAATTGAAAGTGAAACAAAGGATTATGAGAAATTTAGATTTCGTCACAAATAACAGCTCCCAAATTAACTACCATTTTCATAAATTCAATTGATTAACCATATCTACTTAAGACTAGATGTTTCTTTTTGTCTAGCAAGTTGCCATAGGGAAACTCTGAAAATGTATGTAACATAAACAAAACACTTTAGATTTCATATTTGAGACTGCAGCAGACTCTTATGATGAAAACTTATTAAAGTAAAACTCACATTTAAAGTGAGCAGAAAAGTTTTTTAACATAAAATATAGCAATAAGAGTGAATCTCATATCAAATTTCTAATCTTCATTGCAGAACCAGCAATTTAGACAAATGAATTTTATTTCAGCACCTATAAATATTTGCACTAAGTGCATGAATAAAAAAAAATTTGCGGCGCCCCTTGAAATTCTCCTCGCCCCCCCACGAAGACAAACCTAAATCCGCCACTGCTACACACCCTGTAAAGGAAGAGCACTTTGTCGCATAATCTATTTTCTTGATCGCAGTTATGTTGACACAATTGTTAGGACGAATATCATAACGTCTGTATACATTTGTTTGAACATTTCCAGCACTCAGACACGGGAATAGGATTGTCATATAACAAACTTTAATGCAAGTTAACTTCATTTTGATGTTTTAATATAAAGCATATTATGTATTATGAATATAATATGTTGTTATGCATATGTCCTGATTAGCAGATGATTTCTTTTACAATTTTAATCCTTAACAGTTTTGAAAATAAAATATTGGAGTTATATTATTATATATTTATATGCTTTAACTCCAACATTTTATTTTCAAAACTGTTAAGGATTAACATATTTATATGCTTTCCTTTAAATCCAAAGCTGCAGTTTAATACTTTTTACCTTCTATCTCTTCTCAAAAACGATAACTGATTTTCTTAAAGTCATGTTGTCAGTTATCGATACCCATTATTAAAGAGCTTTTCCCCCTGATCACATGTCACGAGTCAGCGTCTAAAATCAATTTTGATTTAAACAGAAATAATATCCTGCACTAATTCATGCATATGCTATTTCGTTGGGGCTTATAGTTCCTGATTCAAATACCCACTCAAAATATCCAAATGCGATTATTTTTTCAAGCTTGTTGAAGACACTAAAATTATAATGTTCATTCCAGCGTCACCAGTAATCTGGCCGAATTACATTCAATATTTTTAGTAAATTAAATTGTTCTAGTAAACAGTGGCGTAGCTGGTTTGGGGGGGGGGAGAGCTGAGAAATGGTTTTAAAGCCTTTTTACATGATTCTCAACTAAATTATAGAACAAAATAATAAAATGTGGAAAATTTGGTTCAGATTGAATTTTTATTTATAAAAATATTTTTGTTTTGTTTTCCTTTCTAAATTTCGAAAGCGTTTCGCAATTATAATTTAATAATTTAAAATATATTTCAGAAATATTCTGATAAACCCTTATAACAGTTATTATCACTGCTGATAGAAAAAAAAACTTAATTCTTTTTGTGATAGCTGTACATCTTGTTAAATATTTATCTTGCAATAATTTTATGTATAGAAATTAATTCAGCCACTGAAATATATCAGATTAGCTATCGGGCAGGGGCTGCTTGCAAGGGGATGTCCATAAAGTACGCACGCTCCAGAGAGGGGGGAGGGGTGTAAGAAAGTGTGACAGTTTGTGCATGGGCGTCGCTAGGAATTTTTCCAGGGGGGGGCCAAAAAAACCCACTTTTTTATTTTAACTGACAATGCCATACAGGTACATTTTTCAATTAAATTCAAGTTCAGTATAAAATAAGGGTCGAAAAAGCCTTAGAAATTAGTAAGACTTACAAATTAGTGCTGTAATTGCTAAAATACAACATTTATTAATGCATTTAATAAATTAAAAACTTAAGTTCTCACTAGAAAATTGAATTTTGCTGTGAAATAATATACGTGTACAATCTGCAGGATTACCAAGGATGGATATCAGAAATTTTTTTACAGGCTAAAAAAAAAGTCGAAAAGTAGACCTATCGCGGGATTCCGAAATGCCGTTATTAGAAGATTTTGGGGCGTCTGCAGCATCTGACTTATCATTGGCATTGAGGACAACAGTACACGTTCAACAGCCAGACACAACTGAAACAACTGTTCCTAATTTGATTGTCGCTGACACTTATTCATTTCCTAAATTGGATATTGGAAGGTATGTCTGGACATACGACCTTTCAAATAAGTTGAAATTGCAGCTGATTCGTGATTGTTGGACCCTTGATAAAAATTATGATTTTAGAGCTGACAGTTAGGGAAACAGAGTTTTTAGTTTTAAGATATGCATGGTTATCAGACTATTCACCGTGGCTTGTATACTCGCAAATGTTAATAGGTGCCTTTTGCAAATATTGCGTGTTGTTTCTGCAAAAAGTAATTCTATGAGTTCAGTGGGTATTTGTCATCAAACCATGTACAAAATATAAAGATTTCAACGAAGATGCACGTAGCAATCTGCAAAGCACATTATGGCACAAAGGCTCTCATGAAGATGCAAGCAATTTGATTTGCTTTATTGGAAGCCAAAGCAGTTTCTATAGATGAGCAGTTGGACTTATCATTTAGAAGACAAATTCAAGAAAATCGCAACCAACTGGGTCCCATCATTTCTACAATCCTATTTTTCTGCATGCATGTTTTAGCACTTCGTGAAACAGAATCAAATTCTGGAAATTTGTATGAACTATTAGAGTTTCGTGTTGAATCTGGAGATGAAGTTCTTGGTAATCTTTTGTTAATTGGTTCTTGTAGTGCTGAGTATGGTTCATCGACAAAACGCCCCGGACAAAACGGCCCCGACAATTGGGCTCCGACATAACGGCCCCGACAAAACGGCCCTGGACTAATAGATGGACAAATAGTAAAATTTACAATCAAATATATTTGTATTTTTACTCACCTATTCAGTGTCAGGCTTAGCTAACAATAAACAATAATAATAACACCACAAAAGTGAATTTAATAGCCTTTACGCGAAATGGTACCAATAACGGTTGTTTGTTGACAAGAAACAATATAATAACGTCACAAGAAATAATTTTACAATTTTACCACTTTTTAAGGGTGAACAAATTGACGAAAGCTTAAAATGCTAACAAAATTAATTTTTTTGTTAAAAAATGTTAACAATTTGTCTGGGGCCGTTTTGACCGGGGCCGTTATGTCGGGGTCATTTTATCTGGGGTCGTTTGACGGGTAACCGCTGAGTGTATCTCGGCAACTACGCAAAACACTAAAATTGAAATTTGTGGGTCTCTCTTGCATGAAGACATTGTTCGTGAAGCAAATAATTCAGTTGCATTTTCTATACTTGCCGACGAGACAAATGACATTTCGGGAGGCATTGAGCAGATGTCACTTGGTGTTAGATTTGTAAAATTAAGAACAAAATGGGAAAATGATGGTCACAGAAGAATTCCTGGGATATATTACAATTGTCAATAGAACAGCTGAAGGTTTAGCCAACACCATCATTACTAATTTATTAGAATTTTGATTAAATATGACAATGCTTGTTGGTCAAGAATACTACGAATGTTCTACAATGGCAGGTAAAGAGGGAGGAGTCCAAGCAATAATTCGAAAAAAATACCCAAAGCAGCATTTTTACATTGCAGTTCACAAAAACTAAATCTTGTTGTGAACGATTTAAATAATGTGAATGTTGTACGAAACACAATAGAAACAATTAAGTCAATTATAGTGTTTTTCCGAGAAAGTAATCAGCAAAGAAAACTTATTCTAAATGTTCCTTTGCTATGTGAAACTAGATGGACACATAAATATAAAAGCTTGCGGATTTTTGCTGAAAATGTTACAGAAATTGTTAAACAACTGGAATATTTCGAACAATCAGTAAAGTAATCAGTTATACTTGCAGATATAATTCTTTTTTATGTTTGATAAATGTAAACTGTCTTCCATGTAATAAACTTTCAGGAAATTTAGTTCAATTTTATTGTAACAACGTTATGACATTTTTATGAATTTTTTTTTCTCAAATGTAGGGGGGGCAAATGCCCCCCTTGCCCCCCCTTCCCTACGCCCATGAGTTTGTGACAGGGGGGGGGGTCTGACCATGTGTGACGTCACGGTGTTTTATATTAAATTTTAATTATTTTGTTAATAAAAAACAACATTTTTGTTCAAAAGGGTGACGTACTTTTGAGTTCCAAGATTTGTGACAGGGGGTAGGGGGAGTTTAAAATGTTCAAAAATAGCGTGACGTACTTAAAGGACGGCTCCTAAGCAACTCGTGCATTTTGAAAAGATTTCTGAATGTATAACCTTATAAATTTTTTATTTTATTACAAATTGCTGTACAGTAAAAAAAAATTAAAAAAATTAAAAAAGAAGAGTGCTGGATTGTACAGCTGCTTGGTGAAGGTTTAAATATAGAATTTAAATCCCGCTCAATGCATCACGGGAAATAAGTAGCGTGTAACGCAAAACACTCCTTTAACTGAATACAGCCTTCCCTCCTTAAATTACACAGCCACTTGAAGCCTATACTGCAACAAATATTTTTAATGTTAAAACTAAAAATGCTCCAACTTTTAGACTAAGACAATACCATTTATAATTTTCTGTCACCCTTTCCTCCTCCACGGTACAAAGTTAACATACCACACTATCTCTTGTGTGTGTGGATGTAACTATTTCTAGCATTACAAATATTTGTTGCAGTATAAGCTTCAAGTGGCTGGGTTAATTTAAGGACGGAAGGCTGCATTCAGTTAAATGAGTTTTTTGCTCTATGGACTCATAATGACTTAACAATATTTGAAGAAAGATAAATAAAATTAGCTGTTGCAGCGATATCGGTCTGATGTAAAATAAGCCTAAGTATTATTACATGGTGTCAGAAAAACTGACTACATCCGTCACAAACCCTGGGTGTTCACAGAAATGTAGCTGTTAAAGGGGAAAGATTTAAGTCATGTAAAAGGTAGCCAAATAAGTTTATATATTTGATGCCCCAATGCCAATAAACTATACTCATGTGATGCCCCATTGCCTATGATCTATACACATGTAATGACCAATGTCAATAACTATATTCATGTAATACCCAATGCCAATTGCCCAATGCCAATAACTATATACATTTATTTCCCAAAGAGAATAAATTTACATGTGATGCCCCAATGCTGTAGAAATGTATTACTTATTTAACTGAAGACAAATAGAAACATGTGACATAAATGCATTTAAATTCCAATAAGTTCAGGTTGACAAAATTCAGAAAATAACGTAAAAATCGGTATTTTTAAAGATTTTTTTTTGAACCTCAAACAGATGCTGAGCGCTTTTCATAATTTCCCAACAAAAGAGTAACTTAATACAAATTCACGTTGATGTCATTAACTGAACCTGAATAATGCTAGAAATGCATGGATAAGAAAGGCAAAGTTTAAAACGTAGTGACAGCTAAAACTATTGAATAAAGAAAGAAATGTAGATTCAGTGCAATCGATTACAAACATTGTTTTTAAATTCCACTTTCAAATGCTAAGTGCAATTATCCTGGCAAGAAACTCAAATAAAGAAAATGTGCAGCTTATGATCAATTATGTCACTTTTCTAGCAAACCCCCTTTCCCCTCTTTGTATATTGAAAAATAAAACTGTCATCATCCAGAAGATTACGTAACCTCTGATAAAATAAAACAACAAAAAAAAACGTGCTTTACAAAGCACAGAGAGGCTTAAGTTGAAAAAAATGTGGTCACTGTTTTAGGTGGTGTAGGGAGACAATAGAGAACAAGTGAATTTTATATTGTGGCATATAGTATAGCTTACTTGGAATGAGTAGCTTTTATAAATATCCTACCAAGCTTACTTTATAGAATGGTGATTCATTGTCTGCTTTACGAAAGGTTCACATAGAAGTAGAAAGGCTTGCTGTAGTATTTGTGATTTAAATTGTTTATTGCTTAGCTTTGTGGTTTAGGGCCACAAATATTAATACATTGAAAGTAATTATTTAAAAGATTTTATCATCTGCACTACCAAAGCAACAGAGCACTCATACAATTTGAATGTATTCTTTATTATAAGCCTGGCATTGAAAGATTTACTTGGATGCCCCGGTTAATCTATTTGTCGAAAGTCTACCTATCATAGATGAAAACCTGAACGAATTTAAGATGCGTCATCAAACGATGCATTTCGCAGACATTTGAAGTAACAAACTTTAGCAGGATGGCCTGATAGACGAACTGTGATTCACCAACAAATTAGAATGTTTGCTGGATTCAAAGATAAATTAAGAAAAAAAAGCAATGGTTTTAATTTCCAAAAAGACTCCAGAGAGCAATTCTAAGGAGACGTGATGAAGGACATTTAGGGAGTGATCAAGTTTGGCTACAGCAAAGAAAGCGATCTTCGGGCCGCGAATGTCATCACATATCAAAGACATGGCAATTTGCTGGGCAGTATGTAATGAGTATATGAGGTCCTAACAAAAGAATCACATTATGGTTAAAGAAACTCCAACGCTTCCTGTACACAAACCCGGAGCTGATATTGGGAAATAAAATGGAAAAAACTAATCTATTTACTTCTAGCAGATAACACATAATTCGACATTAATTTTCACGCAAGCCTTGAGTGTAATCATCCACATTACGTGACAATTCTTGGGTGTAATCATCCACATCACGTGACAATTCTTGGGTGTAATCATCCACATCACGTGACAATTCTTGGGGGTAATCATCCACATCAACTGACAATTCTTGGGTGTAATCATCCACATCACGTGACAATTCTTGGGTGTAATCATCCACATCACGTGACAATTCTTGGGTGTAATCATCCACATCACGTGACAATTCTTGGGGGTAATCATCCACATCACGTGACAATTCTTGGGTGTAATCATCCACATCACGTGACAATTCTTGGGTGTAATCATCCACATCACGTGACAATTCTTGGGGGTAATCATCCACATCACGTGACAATTCTTGGGGGTAATCATCCACATCACGTGACAATTCTTGGGGGTAATCATCCACATCAACTGACAATTCTTGGGTGTAATCATCCACATCACGTGACAATTCTTGGGTGTAATCATCCACATCACGTGACAATTCTTGGGGGTAATCATCCACATCACGTGACAATTCTTGGGTGTAATCATCCACATCACGTGACAATTCTTGGGTGTAATCATCCACATCACGTGACAATTCTTGGGGGTAATCATCCACATCAACTGAAAATTCTTGGGTGTAATCATCCACATCACGTGACAATTCTTGGGTGTAATCATCCACATCACGTGACAATTTGCTCGTCATGTCATCCCAATAAATATCTTATCTTATCTGTTTACAGACGCTCCTTCTATACAGAAGATTATTGCGTTCTACGCTTATCTATGGTTTGTGATTAGTCCTTCATTTTTATTAGAGTTTTAAATGTTGATAGAGTGGTGGTTTTCCTGGTTTCTTCAGGCAACCCATTCCAGGCCCGAATTCCGGACGGCAAGAACGAAAATGTGTATGTATTTGTTCTTGCATATGGAATAAGGAAGGTGTTTTTATTACCATGTTTTTTTAAAACTTGCTTTCGTGTATGTCTGTCCGCAATTTTTCAAATTTGCCAACGTAAAATTAAACCATTTCTTAGACTTCTGATGTCTTAGAGATCTCAACATTTTACCACAGATAGATCTTGGATGACAATGCATAGTATCAAAATTTCAGATAGATAAAATGTACCGTAATTAATTTATTGAATATTTTAGTTAATCTCTATATAAGCAACTGGACCCGTCTGCTACTTTTCACATTCACGTGAAAAACGGAGCTCACCCCGTGACTTCATCCACGTGGTATTAAAATTTTGGGCGGGCGCTTATGAAGTGTTTGGTAAAATAAATAGAGGTAAAACAAAAAAGGTTAAGGGTATTCAGTCAGTGAAGGAAATTGAATAAGAGAGCAGTCTTAATTTGAATTAGTGTAGTGTTTTTTTTTAATAAGTGGAACTAAAAATAATAAAATAAATACAGGTAAAAGGGGACTTTTAAAAACCACGTTTTTATCAGTGGACTAAAAAGAAGAAAATAATTTAAAACTTATAAGTTCAAGTACTTTAATTTAATATGACTAAAAACGTTGGGCGGGTGTTTGGTATAAAAATTAAAGATTTATAATTTAGAAGGCAAAAGAGAGATCTATAAGTGAGAGAATAACTAAACTGCATAATATGTAAAAGCTCATAAGCGCCCGCCCCACGTTTTTAGTCATATATTAGAATTAATTGCTTTATGTATGATTACTACTTTGCTCTTGGTTCTTCTATCCTCTAGTGTTTCAAGGTTTAATGATTTAACTAATGGTGTTATTCTTGTCAGTTTAGAATACTCTCCAGTAATGAATCTGGCAGCTCTTTTTTGAATTTGTTCTAGTTTATCAGTGTTTTCTTTGGGTGATGGGTCCCATACAGAAGATACATAAAGTAATACGCGACAACGGACCATGTTTTGCTGTTGCAAATTTATGGAAGATTTCAGAGCAGTGGGTTGTTGTACAAAACCCTTCACGTCCCAGCTGGTTACAGTGCAATGACATGGATGAAAGGGAAACACAAAACAATAATGTCCCTTTTAAAGAAAGATCAAATTTTTGGTCAAGGTCAGTATGTAGATATGTTAAGATTGTAGAAAACGCCCCATATTCCAACGGAACGTAATAACATGGCCAAGAAAACAGGAAAAATACTTAACCCACATTGATCGAAGTAATAATTAATTGAAATATTTTAGATTTGCCTACTCGTTGTCCGACGTTGGCCAAGTTGATAGCATTGTGAAGCTAAGCTGTGGACGGTCATTTGTTCAAATGTTTCATCAGGTCACCATATAATATCAATTCTCTACCTAACATCTCGGTCAAGCTTGATCAAGCTTGTGACGTAATGCTGGCTAATATTTATCTGCTTTATCATACCCTGATCTTTCTAAGTCATTTTTATTTCCTCTCACTTTGTCTTCTTCTAATAAATTTCTATCACTTTTTATACAATAGTTACTTATAATGGTGCTGGAATCTGTAGACAAAACGTTTTTATCGACTGGTCCAGTTCATGTCGGAAGTTGTTAAGATCTTTTCTCATTACCTGCACCAATGTGCGTGCAGGGGTGGTACGTTTCATTTTGTTAAAGAAGCACTCGCTACTCTAGCCGTTACAACACACATTAGTCAGTAATGTCCAGCATCAATGAATCTCAAAGTTGTAAATAATAGATCTCGTTAATCATGGATCATTATCATCTCAAATCAATAAATCCCACTCTAGGCTATGATTACAGTTCTTTTCATACAAGACACATGAACATCGGCTGAGCGAAAATTGAACAGCCTCATCTCTAATACTCAATTTTTACTGAATCTCTACTCCATATTTACTCGATATGTACTCCATCTCTACTCCATCTCTACTCCATCAATACACTGACAAAACAAATCGTCTCAAGTTCACAAAATAAAAGAGATAAAAGTTATTTAAAAAAGGAAATTTTTTCTCCTTATCTACATCTCGCTCTACTGACTTTCTGTGTTTAAGCTACTTCCGTTTTTAAATCCTTTATATTAACTTGTGATGTCTGTTTGAGCCCTTGCTTGCTTGCCGAAAACACTTTGGATCGATTTTTAACCCACTTCCTCGTAAGCTAGGAAGCTGAAATTTTGCAGGCAGACTTGAGCCGATGATAAAAATGATGTATCAAAATTTCAGATCGATCGCATG
This sequence comes from Ampullaceana balthica, assembly GCA_944989445.1. NCBI lineage: Eukaryota > Metazoa > Mollusca > Gastropoda > Lymnaeidae > Ampullaceana > Ampullaceana balthica. The sequence goes on along the minus strand of CALYLW010002610.1, from coordinate 6,225 downwards.
TACTGTAATTAAATTAATGAATTTTTAGATTATCTCTATTTATCTATATGTATCATGTTAATTTTTGTGTGAGATTGTCGCGGTGTGTATTATATTGAACGAACTTTCCTGTCACGCAATACGGTGCGTATTATATTGACAATTTTCTTTAAAAATATGCTACCGATAGGTGCGCATTATATTAAACATGTTTTACAAGAAATAATTAAAATTTTGTATTTTTGGATTGCATTGCACTGCGTATTATAATGAACATTATTTTAGTTATGTCTCCTATATAAAGGATTTATAGTCAAAAACTTATTTTTTACGGGATTTTTTTTTATTATGATCAGAATATACAAGACGATCTGAATTTGGTATTGTACTTATAATAGATGACGATATTCACACACGATATCACCAGCTCGCAAAGTTCTTTCCCTTTCAGGATGACGTCATACAGATTCTGGTACAGCCTCCCATGCGTTAAATCAGGTACAAGTGCTATGGCCAGGTACACACTTATCTTGGGGGTGTTACCAACGATGTACACCAAAGAAATAAACGTCACTTGTTTTATAACCTGCAGTTCCTTCCCGCCCAGCTTTCTCCCCGATGTTTTCCCAACACTCTGAGCCCCTCCATTTGTTTTTTCAACGAGTCCTGCTCCAGTACCTGATGTCAGAGTGTCTCTGACACTGGCGGCCTTGGAGAGTGACCTTGACATGACCACCAGACAAACAACGATGATGATTTCTGAAGCGATGGCGGACACCGAGTCCCGAGCGTTCCAGACGACGATTTTAACGATGTCACGATAGGGCGGGAACCACAGGATACGTCGTGTGGCGTTGACCTGTTGGTCGAAGGCCTCGGTGACCCCCATGGTGGCCAGGATAGGGATGTACGTGACGAAAGAGAACACGCAGATCCCAACCATTATTTTAATCGTCATGGCGACGGAGAACGTGCTTTTAAACCCCAGCGGATTGACCACGCACATGCACTTGACCACTGCCAGGTATGTGGTTATCAGGACGGGAATCTCAAATAGACCGAATCGAATGTTCCCCAAGTACAGGTTGATGGCGTAGGGGTTGATTTGAAACCAGGTCTTGTAACTCGTGACCATTTCCGTGAGCCAAAACGCCATGGATATTCGTTGGCCGAGGGCGGCCATGCTACACAGGAGCTCAGAGGCCGAGAGGAAGAGAAAGGCCACGGTGACCCCATCGTTAGCCCCCATGACCAGGAACGTTCTGATGTTGACCACGTTGGTGATTATCCCCAGGGTGGACAAGACCATATCGACGGACGTGTACATGCCCATCAGGGGGATGAACTCCATTTGTGTGATGATTGTATTCACTGCAGAAGAGTTATCAAAGAGGTTACCGACCCTTATCTGTGAACCCCCAGCGACGAGCACAGGGAACAGTGATTTACTATCAGCCATCTTAAACAAAAACTCTCAACACTGAATCAGTTCCTATACTCACATCTAGGGCATCAAACCATTTAACAACTTCTATACAATCATTTATATTACTGAGAGGTAACAATAAAATTGTATCTTAAATCTGAGCAATCCTCATCTTGTTAGAATTTTGAATTTTCACCATTTCAATTTTAAATGGTAATGCTAGTAATCGACTCATTTCTGTTATATGATATTATACAATCGATTATGATGGCAACTATACACAATCAATTCAATGAAATCGATTATCTAGGAGAAAAAGAAATTGCCAGTAATAAGCTCAAATATCTTGAATTGGGATTACATCTATTTACCAAAGCGGCGCTTGCCATTATATTATTTACTGCTGAAATTTCAAATTGGTCTTTATTGTGTACATAGATTGCAGTGGTATTTTGCTTGACGTTCACACATAAATTAAAAATAACTAACATTTCTCCTCAGTTATATGTTGTTTTAAAATCAAAATAACTTGTCAAGTCTCTAGATTTAATTGAAGACGAGGAGTTTATCTACTGTAATAACAAATACAGTTTTGATGCTGAATTTAAGATGATGGATTTATCTATTGGACAAAACGCTAAATAAGTGATAACACTTTTTAAATTGGTCGTCATTACACCATGTAGTTTCCTGTCGTTTTCTCAGGCAGGTTGAATAAATAGTCCCGACGATCAATAAGAATGTTATTCTACTGACAAAGCGATGCTTGAAGTGAGATGAAGATACTGAGGTCACTACAGCTGTATACACCTTGATCTAGTGCAAGTATCAGGGAATATTGGTGCACAGACATGTGCAAACAATTTCAGTCAGAGAAACTTACATTACGAAAGTAAAACAAATTCATAGCAACTTGAGAGCCTTTATTATTTCATATACAATTACTTTTGGACCTATTAAACTATATAAGATGTTATGACTATTTTAAGATACCAATAAGTAAAATATATAACCTAATAATGTGCTCAAAAATGTTACCGACTCATGAAAGTATAGATTTATATCCTGCAAGTTTATTGTGTATGTCAAACCCTCAACACCACCTTCTACCATTGACATAATCTTGTGCGCTTTCAATCACCGTTCGTCTATTCGTGCGTTTCAATCGGTAATTTGAGAAACACACCAGATTTGAAACTATAATGCAACAAGTTACTGTACTTTCAGAAACTCTTGACAATATTTAAAATCGACCGGTTTAGTGTAGGCTCACACTCGCTCCTAAGGAGCCGGACCTATGGATGGTCCGCCGGAAAGGTTTGGCCTCTTCGTGGCCCGGGAGACAAGTAAGGTATTTTACCTGAAACTAACAAACCTGGCAGCTGGAAATGCCAAACAGGGGAAAGGGGCTGACCTCTCCGAGGTTCTCCGAATAAGTAGGGCTTGCGAGGTCCGAAACTAACAGTCCTGACTTGGAACGTCGAATGGTCCCGTTAGGGAGCTAGGCATAAGATGATTACAGTCGCTGCACGGATCGTAGACGGGTGCACAGAGGTGGAATGTGTACCTGTCGATGATGAAAACCAATGTGCCCGTTGAGGGTCGGGTCATCCGAAGCGACCGTTTCGTCCCCTATCTAGCTAAAACAGTGAACGGCACTGTTTAGGGCCAGGAGGGCCAGTAAAACACTAGAAAAAAGTGCCGCGATGAAACTCGCCGGACGCCAGCTCTGAGAAGGCTTATCCTGGGGGGTGTGCTTACCCAAACACTAAGTGAATGGACTAACAGGTTGCCCTCACCCTTCGGGTAGCCGACAATGATGTATCCCACACATGCGGCAGTCCTCAGTAAATTAGACCTGTACTTTACGCTGTGGTGGTCCCGTAACAATAGCAGGTCGAAGTAGGAAAATCCACACCCACCCCTCTTCGGGTGGGAACTCCCTTGAGAGACAGATTAAACCGCTTAGTGCGAGCCCCTCTGCCCAGACGGCCCCCTCTCTTAGGGGACCGTCCCGGGGGTGCCCCCGCCGGCCGCCCCACTTCGGGGGAGGCGGGAGGGTCGTCGGGGGATTCCCCGGGGGGCCTTATAAGAGTTTTAGTAACTCAGGGTCTTTGATACCATCTCAAATGACACACATATTTAGTGTAGGCTCACGGACGGATCAGACAGCCCACGCACTATGGAAGAAATCTCCATGGCGATGCCCTTATGTTGAGGCTCGCCGTTGGTATTGTAGGCCGGGCTATAAGAGTCTAAGTGACTCAGCCCTCCAATGAGAATGTCACATATTTAGTGTAGGCTATATGGCTTCTAATTTCTAAAACTGGAAAACGTCATAACCCATTCGGTTATTTGGCGGGCTATTTTTAGGGATTGAAGTCAAACTTTTCTGAAATATCCGTAACAACAGTGTCTATTAGTATACTGTTCTCACTAAAAATGATATTCTAGGTACAATTTTTGTGCAAAAATATTTAGTTTAAATATTTTAGACACTTAGTTTTCCAGCTGAATAAATTGTTAAAATGAACAAAACTTAAAACTAATGGAAAACCCTAAACATTTTTAAAGAAGAGTGTAGGCGGTCGTTCGATAGACATTGACGCTAGTCCTTAATGGTCAGTAATGTACATTGGGAACTTGATTGCCTCATGTTGTATAACCAAATGCTCAATTTCCTCAACATCAATTTAAGATATAAATCAAACATTCTATTCAAAAAATATATTGTATATGCTAATTTACTGTGTGTTCTATTTCATTTTATTATTTTTCCATAATTTATATCTATTAAATATCTATTTTTATTTTGTTATACACAAATTGTAAGTTATGTTTTATTGCAATGAGTTACTTTTTAACGACACCCACTTTGGTGTAGAGATTACATGTGAACGTTGTGAAGGCGAAGTTGTATAATTTCTTGATAGATTAACGATTGACGTCAAGGCAAGGTTTTTAAGCTGATTATTTTCTTGATGGTTTGAGGCAAAGAAAAAAAGGGCTTTCAATGCATTAATTAATCTGAGTCTTATAAGCAGTTATGTTTTACTATAATAAACTTAATTCCCATTTAAGTGTCTTTCACAAACAACCTGCTCTGATTTTAGATTTTTCCAAAGTTTAAATTGTCTATAAAAATAAAACTTTAAAAACCATGTGTATGCTAAACGCTGTGCGTTTTTTTTTAAAGTAAAGAAATGATGGTGTTGTACAGTTTAAACTCCAGACTATTATAGCACTGCCCGAACCTTGTATTATATTTGTAATAACGAGAAGGACGCTACGCCTAACAGATTCGCATGGGGCTTGTCATTTCAAAGACGGAAAACGCCAACGCCCATTCTGTCATATGCTAGTTTTAGAATTAAGGTCAAACTTTTCTGAAATATCCGTAACAGAAGTGTGTTGATACATTAATCTCACTGTAAACGATCTTCTACATGCAGTTTTGTGCAAAAATAAATATTTCTTCACGCTTAGTCTTGCAGCAGAATAAGGTATTAGAATGCAGAGGATTTAAAATTAGTTGAAATAAGCATGTACATTTTTAAAAGGTGAGTGTAAGCGGTACAAGTACCAGTCCTAATATATGATTAAGCTTAGTTTTACTAGAATAATTAGAAGTAGTAGTATTATCATTATTACTATTAGATTTAAAAACCACAAGTACTTGGCATTTAAAATAACAATTATTTACAGTATGTTTTAGAAAATGAATTAACTTAACACCCTGCGATAGTATGCATAAAAATCACGAATGAACGATTCTGTATCTAAAGTCACTGTTACATTTAAACATGATACATATGCGCAACGACGTTATAGTTCAAATAATATAATTTATCATTTAATGTAACATTATATTATATCTTCATTCAAAATTCAATAAAAGTAAGCTTTTGAACAAAGTTTAGTCAACTTCAACTAGCCCCTTTGCTATAGTAGTAATGTCAACTTCAACTAGCCCCTTTGCTATAGTAGTAATGTCAACTTCAACTAGCCCCTTTGCTATAGTAGTAATGTCAACTTCAACGAGCCCCTTTGCTATAGTAGTAATGTCAACTTCAACGAATCCCTTTTCTATAGTAGTAATGTCAACTTCAACTAGCCCCTTTGCTATAGTAGTAATGTCAACTTCAACGAGCCCCTTTGCCAAAATAGTAAGGTCAACTTCAACGAACCCCTTTGCTATAATAGTAATGTCAATTTCAACTAGCCCCTTTGCTTTAGTAGTAATGTCAACTTCAACTAGCCCCTTTGCTATAGTAGTAATGTCAACTTCAACTAGCCCCTTTGCTATAGTAGTAATGTCAACTTCAACTAGCCCCTTTGCTATAGTAGTAATATCAACTTAAAATAGCCCCTTTGCAATAGTAGTAATTTTATCTTCAACGAGCCCCTTTTGCTATAGTAGTAATGTCAACTTCAACTAGCCCCTTTGCTATAGTAGTAATGTCAACTTCAACTAGCCCCTTTGCTATAGTAGTAATGTCAACTTCAACGAGCCCCTTTTCTATAGTAGTAATGTCAACTTCAACTAGCCCCTTTGCTTTAGTAGTAATGTCAACTTCAACGAGCCCCTTTGCTATAATAGTAATGTCAACTTCAACGAGCCCCTTTGCTATAATAGTAATGTCAACTTCAACTAGCCCCTTTGCTATAGTAGTAATGTCAACTTCAACTAGCCCCTTTGCTATAGTAGTAATGTCAACTTCAACTAGCCCCTTTGCTATAGTAGTAATGTCAACTTCAACTAGCCCCTTTGCTATAGTAGTAATGTCAACTTCAACTAGCCCCTTTGCTATAGTAGTAAT